>JANJXV010000791.1:160000-212500 GCA_024803745.1 Megascapheus bottae | reverse complement strand
GGTAAGGGTAAGGGTTAGCGTTAGGGTTAGGGTTAATGTTAGGTTTTGTTTGGGTTAAGGTTAGGGTTAGGGTTAGGGTAAGGGTAAGGGTTAGGATTAGGGTTAGGGTTAGGGTATGGGTTAGGGTTAGGGTTAGGGTAAGAGTATGTGCTAGGGTTAGGATTAGGGTTAGTGTTAGCTTTAGGGTTAGCGTTAGGGTAGGGGATGAGTTAGGATTAG
This sequence comes from Megascapheus bottae, assembly GCA_024803745.1. Classification (NCBI taxonomy): domain Eukaryota; kingdom Metazoa; phylum Chordata; class Mammalia; order Rodentia; family Geomyidae; genus Megascapheus; species Megascapheus bottae. Next base: position 212,281 of record JANJXV010000791.1, on the reverse strand, counting down.
GGTTAGTGTTAAGATGAGGGTAAGGGTTAGGGTTAGTTTTAGGGTTAGGTTTAGGGTAAGGGTTAGGGTTAGGTTTAGGGTAAGGGTAAGGTTTAGGGTTAGGGTTAGGGTTAGGGTAAGGGTTAGGGTTAGGGTTAGGGATAGGGTAGGGTTTAGGGTAAGGGTAAGTGTTAGGGTTAGTGTTATGGTTAGGATAAGGGTAAGGATTAGGGTTAGGGTTAGGGTTAGGGTTTAGGGTTAGAATTAGGGTTAGGGTTAGGTTTAGGGTAACGGTAAGGGTTAGGGTTACGGTTAGGATTAGTGATAGGTTTAGGGTTAGGGTTAGGGAAAGGGCGAGGGTTAGGTTTAGGTATAGGGTTAAGTTTGGAGTTAGTGTTAGGGTTAGGGTTAGGTTTAGGGTTAGGGTTAGGGTAAGGGTAATGGTTAGGGTTAAGGTTAATATTACGTTATGTTTAAGGTTAGGGTTGGCGTTAGGGTTAGGGTAAGTGGTAGGGTTGGGGTTAGGGTAAGGGTTAGGGTTTGGGTTAGAGTTAGAGTTAGGTTTAGGGTTAGGGTAAGGTTAAGGATAAGGGTTAGGGTTAGGGTTAGGGTTAGGATTTGGTTAACGGTTAGGGTTAGGAGTTAGAGTTAGTGTTAGGGTTAGGGTTAGGATTAGGGTAAGGGTTAGGGTTAGGGTTAGTGTTAGGTTTATGGTAAGTGTTAGGGTTAGGGTTAGGGTAAGAGTAAGTGTTAGGGTTAGGATTAGGGTTCTGGTAAGGGTTAGGTTTAGGGTTAGTGTTAGGGTAAGTTTAAGTGTTAAGGTTAGTGTTAGGGTTAGGGTAAGTTTTAGGGTTAGTGTTAGGGTTGGGGTAAGGGTAAGGGTTACGGTTAGGTTTAGGGTTAGGGATATTGTTAGAGGAAGGGTTAGGGTTAGGGTTAGGGTTAAGTTTGGGGTTAGGGTAAGGAAAGTTTTAGGGTTAGGCGTAGGGTTAGGATCAGGGTAAGGGTTATGATTATGGTTAGGGTTAGGGTTAGGGGTACGGTTAGGGTTAGGTTTTAGAGGTTAGGTTTAGGGTTAGGGTTAGGGTAAGGGTTAGTTTTAGGGTTAGGTTAAGTGTAAGCATTAGGGTTAGAGTTAGGGTTAGGGTAAGGGTAAGTGTTTGGCTTAGGGTTAGGGTTAGTGTTAGGGTTAGGGTAAGGATTAGGGTTAGGTTTAGGGTTGGGTTAAGGTTAGGGTTAGGGTTAGGGTAAGGGTTAGGGTAGGGTTAGGGTTTGGGTATGGGTTAGGTTTAGGGTTAGGGTTAGGTTTAGGGTTACGGTTAAGGTTAGGGTTAGAGTTAAGGTAAAGGTATGTGTTAGGGTTAGGTTTAGGGTTATGGTTAGGGTAAGGGCTAGGGTTAGGGTTAGGGTTAGGTTTAGGGTAAGGTTTAGGGTTAGGGTTAGGGTTTGGGTTAGGTTTAATGTTAAGTTAGGGGTAAGGGTTAGGTTTAGGGTAAGAGTTAAGATAAGGGTAAGGGCTAGGGTTAGGGTTAGGGTTAGGGTTAGGGTTAGGTTTAGGGTAAGGGTTATGGTTAGGTTTAGGGTAAGGGTAAGGTTTAGGGTTAGGGTTATGGTTAGTGTTAGGGTAAGGATAAGGGTAAGGATTAGGGTTAGGGTTAGGGTTAGGCGTTAGGGTTAGGGTTAGGGTTAGGTTTCGTGTTAGGTTTAGGGTAAGGATAAGGGTTAGGGTTAGGGTTAGGGTTAGGGTTAGTGATAGGTTTAGGGTTAGGGTTAGGGTAAGGGCGAGGTTTAGGGTTAGGGATAGGGTTAATTTTAGAGTTATTGTTAGGGTTAGGTTTAGGGTTAGGGTTAGGTTAAGGGTAAGGGTTAGGGGTATGGTTAGGGTTCGGGTTAGGTTGAAGTTTATGGTTAGGGTTAGGGTAAGGGCAATGGTTAGGGTTAGAGTTAGGGTAAGTGTTAGGGTTAGGGTTAGGGTTAGGGTTACTGTTAGGGTTAGGTTTTGGGTTTGGGTTAGGGTTATGGTTAGGTTTAGGGTAAGCATAAGGGTTAGGATTAAGGTTAGGTTTAGGGTTAGGGTTAGGGTTCGGGTTAGGGTTAAGGTTAGGGTTAGGGTTAATATAAGGATAAGGGTTAGGGTTAGTGTTAGGGTTAGCTTTAAGGTTAGGGTAAGGGTAAGGGTTAGGGTAGGGTTAGGGTTAGGGTTAGGGGAAGGGTTAGGGTTAGGGTTAGGGTAAGGATTAGGGTTAGGGTAAGCGTTATGGTTAGGGTTTGGGTTAGGGTAAGGATTATGGTAAGGATTAGGGTTAGGGTAAGGATTATGGTTCGGGTTAGGATTAGGGGAAGGATTAGGGTTAGGGTTAGGGTTAGGTTTAGGGTTAGGGTTAGGGTAAGGGTAAGGGTTAGAGTTAAGGTTAGGGTTAGAGTTTGGATTAGTGTTAGGGTTAGGATAAGGTTTACGGTTAGGGTTAGGGTTAGGGTTAGCGTAAGGGTAAGGGTTAGGTTTTGGGTTACGGTTAGGCTTAGGGTTAGGGTTATGGTTAGGGTTAGGGTAAGGATAAGGGTAAGGGTTAAGGTTAGGTTTAGGGTTAGGGTTAGGGTTCGTGTTAGGGTTAAGATTAGGGTTATGGTTAATGTAAGGTAAGGGTTAGGGTTAGGGTTAGGTTTAAGGTTAGTGTAAGGGTAAGGGTTAGGGTTAGGGTTAGGGTTAGGGTTAGGGGAAGTGTTAGGATTAGGGTTAGGGTTAGGGAGGGGTTAGGGTAAGCGTAAGTTTTAGGGTTAAGGGTAGGGTTAGGAAAAGGGTAAGAGTTATGTTTATGGTTAGGGTTAGGGTTAGGGGTTAGTGTGAGGGTTAGGATTGGCGGTTAGGTTTAGGGTTAGTGTTAGGATTAGGGTTAGGGTTAGGGTAAGGGTTACGGTTAGGTTTCGGGTTAGGGTTCGAGTAAGGGTAAGGGTAAGGGTTAGGTTTAGGGTTAGGTTTAGGCTTAGGGTTAGGTTTATGGTTAGGGTTAGGGTAAGGATAAGGGTTAGGATTAAGGTTAGGTTTAGGGTTAGGGTTAGGGTTCGGGTTAGGGTTAAGGTTAGGGTTAGGGTTAATGTAAGGGTAAGGTTTAGAGTTAGGGTTAGGGTTAGGTTTAAGGTTAGGGTAAGGGTAAGGGTTAGGGTAGGGTTAGGGTTAGGGTTATGGTTAGGGGAAGGGTTAGGGTTAGGGTTAGTTTTAGGGTAAGGATTAGGGTTAGGGTAAGGGTTATGGGTAGGGTCAGGTTTAGGGTAAGTATTAGGGTAAGGATTAGGGTTAGGGTAAGGGTTATGGTTAGGGTAAGGTTTAGGGTAAGGATTAGGGTTAGGGTTAGGGTTAGGGTTAGGGTTAGCGTAAGGGTAAGGGTTAGGTTTTGGGTTAGGGTTAGGGTTAGCGTTAGGGTTATGGTTAGGGTTAGGGTAAGGATAAGGGTTAGGGTTAACGTTAGGTTTAGGGTTAGGGTTCGTGTGAGGGTTAAGATTAGGGTTAGGGTTAGTGTAAGGTAAGGGTTAGGGTTAGGGTTAGGTTTAAGGTTAGGGTAAGGGTAAGGGTAAGGTTTACGGTCGGGATAAAGTTAGGGTTAGGGTTAGGGGAAGGGTTAGGGTTAGTGTTAGTGTTAGGGAGGGGTAAAGGTAAGCGTAAGTTTTAGGGTTAGAGGTAGGGTTAGGAAAAGGGTAAGGGTTATGGTTATGGTTTGTGATGGGGTTATGTGTTAGTGTGAGGATTAGGGTTGGCGGTTAGGTTTAGGGTTAGTGTGAGGGTCAGGGTTAGGTTTAGGGTTAGGGTAAGGGTAAGCGTTAGTGTTAGGGTTAGTGTTAGGTTAAGGCTAAGTGTTAGGTCTAGGGTTAGGGTTAGGGTTAGGGTTAGGTTTAGGGTTGGGGTTAAGGTTAGGGTTAGGGTTAGGGTAATGGTAAGGGTCAGAGTTAGGGTTAGGGTTAGGGTAAGGGTAAGGGTTAGGGTTAGGGTTAGGTGTTAGGGTTAGGGTTAGGGTTAGGTGAAGGGTTAGGGTTAGGGTAAGGGTAAGGGTCAGGGTTAGGGTTAGGGTTAGTGTTAGGTTTAGGGTTAGTGTTAGGGAAAGTTGCGGGTTAGGGCTAGGGTTAGGGTTTGGGTTAGGTTTAAGCTTCGGGTTAGTGTTAGGGTTAGGATTAGGTTTAGGGTCAGGTTTAGGGTTAGGGTAAAGGTAAGGGTTAGGGTTTGGGTTAGGTGAGGGGTAAGGGTTAGGGATAGGGTTAGGGTTAGGGTAAGGATTAGGGTTAGGGTTAGTGTAGGGTAAGGGTTAGGGTTAGGGTTAGGGTTGGGATAAGGTTACGGTTAAGGTTAGGGTTAGGTTTAGGTTTAGGGTTAGGATTAGGGTTAGGGTAAGGGTAAGGGTTAGGTTTAGGGTTAGGGTTAGTGTTAGGGTAATGGTTAGGGGTAGGGTTAGGGTTAGGTTTAGGGTTAGGGTTAGGGTTAGTGTTAGGGTAACGGTAAGGGTAAGGGTTAGGGTTAGGGTTAGGTTTAGGGTACGGGTAAGAGTTAGGGTTAGTGTTAGGGTTAGGGTAAGGGTAAGCGTTAGGGTTAGGGTTAGGGTTAGTGTTAGGGTAATGGTTAGGGTTAGGTTTAGAGTTAGGGTTAGAGTAAGGGCAAGGGTTAGGTTTAGGGTTAGGGTTAGGTTTAGGGTTAGGATTAGGGTAAGGATAAGGGTTAGGGTTAAGGTTAGGGTTAGAGTTAGGTTTAGGGTTAGGTTTAGGGTTAGTGTTAGGGTAAGGGTAAGGGTTAGGGTTAGGGTAAGGGTTAAGGTTGGGGTTAGGGTAAGGTTTAGGCCTAGGGTTAGGGTAAGGGTTAGAGTTAGGATTAGGGTTAGGTTTAGGGTTGGGTTAAGGTTAGGGTTAGGGTTAGGGTTAGGTTAAGGTTAAGGGTTAGGGTTAGGGTTAGGGTTAGTGATAGGTTTAGGGTTAGGGTTAGGGTAAGGGCAAGGGTTAGGGTTAGGGTTAGGGTTAGGGTTAGGGTTAGGGTAGGGGTTAGGGTTACGTTTAGGCTAAGGTTTAGGGTTAGGTTTACGGTAAGGGTAAGGTTTAGGGTTAGGGTTAGGGATAGGGTAAGGGATAGGGTTAGGATTAGGGATAGGGTAGGGTTTAGAGTAAGGGTAAGTGTTAGGGTTAGTGTTAGGGTTAGGTTAACGTAAGGATTAGGGTTAGGGTTAGGGTTAGGGGTTAGGGTTAGGGTTAGGGTTAGGTTTAGGGTTAGGTTTAGATTAAGGGTAACGGTTAGGGTTAAGTTTAGGGTTAGTGATAGGTTTAGGGTTAGGGTTAGGGTAAGGGCGAGGGTTAGGGTTAGGGATAGTGTTAAGTTTAGAGTTAGGGTTAGGGTTAGGGTTAGGGTTAGAGTTAGGTTTAGGGTTAGGGTGAGGGTAAGGGTAAGGTTTAGGGTTATGGTTAGGATTAGGGTTAGGTTTAAGGTTAGGGTTAGGTTTAGGGTTATGGTAAGGGTTAGGGTTAGGGTTAGGGTAAGGGTTAGGGTTTGGGTTAGGGTTAGAGTTAGGTTTAGGGTTAGGGTAAGGTTAAGGGCTAGGGTTAGTGTTAGGGTAAGGATAAGGGGTAGGGTTAAGGTTCGGTTTAGGGTTGGGTTAGGGTTCGGTTTGGGGTTAAGATTAGAATTAGGGTTAGTGTAAGTGTAAGGGTTATGGTTAGGTTTAGGGTTAGGGTTAGGGGAAGGGTTAGGGTTAAGGTTAGAGTTAGGGAGGGGTTAGGATAAGCATAAGTTTTAGGTTTAGTGGTAGGGTTAGGAAAAGGGTAAGTGTTATGGTTATGGTTAGGGATACGCTTAGGGGTTAGTGTGAGGGTTAGGGTTGGCGGTTAGGTTTATGGTTAGTATTAGGGTCAGGGTTAGTTTTAGGGTTAGGGTAAGGGTAACCGTTAGGGTTAGGGTTAGGGTTAGGGTAAGGGTAAGTGTTAGGCCTAGGGTTAGGGTTAGGGTTAGGGTAAGGATTAAAGTTAGGTTAATGGTTATGGTTAGGGTTAGGTTTAGGTTTAGGTTTGGGGTTAAGGTTAGGGTTAGGGTTAGGGTAATGGTAAGGGTGAGAGTTAGGGTTAGGGTTAGGGTAAGGGTAAGGGTTAGGGTTAGGGTTAGGTTTAAGTGTTAGGGTTAGGGTTAGGGTTAGGTGTAGGGTTAGTGTTAGGGTAAGGGTAAGGGTCAGGGTTAGGGTTAGGGTTAGGGTTCGGTTTAGGGTTAGGTTTAGGGAAAGGTACGGGTTAGGTTTAGGGTTAGGGTTTGGGTTAGGTTTAACCTTAGGCCTAGTGTTAGGGTTAGGGTTAGGTTTAGGGTTAGGGTAAAGGTAAGGGTTAGGGTTAGGGTTAGGGAAAGTGTAAGGGTTAGGGATAGGGTTAGGGTTAGGGTAAGGATTAGGGTTAGGGTTAGTGTTAGGGAAAGGGTAAGGGTTAGGGGTAGGGTTAGGGTTAGGTTTAGGGTTAGGGTTAGGGTTAGTGTTAGGGTAAGGGTAAGGGTAAGGGTTCGGGTTAGGGTAAGGGTTAGGGTAAGGGTAAGTGTTAGGGTTAGGGTTAGTGTGAGGGTAAGGGTTAGGGTTAGGGTTAGGATTGGGTTAAGGTTAGGGTTAGGGTTAGGTTTAGGGTTAGGTTTAGGGTTAGGGTAAGGGTAAGGGTTAGTTTTAGGGTTAGTGTTAGGGAAAGGGTAAGGGTTATGGGTAGGGTTAGTGTTTGGTTTAGGGTTAGGGTTAGGGTAAGGGTAAGGGTTAGGGTTATGGTTAGGGTTAGGTTTAGGTTTAAGGATAGGGTTAGGGTTAGGGTTAGAGTTATGGTAAGGGTTAGTGTTAGGGTTAGGGTAAGGGTTAGGGTTTGGGTTAGGGTTAGAGTTAGGTTTAGGGTTATGGTAAGGGTAAGGGCTAGGGTTAGGTTTAGGGTTAGCTTAAGGGTTAGGGTTAGAGGTTAGGGTTAGTGTTAGGGTTAGGATTATGGTAAGGGTTAGGGTTAGGGTTAGGGTTAGGGTAAGGTTTAGGGTTAGGGTAAGTGTTAGGGTTAGGGTTAGGGTTAGGGTAAGGGTTAGGGTTAGGGTTAGGGTTAGGGTAATGTTAAGTGTTAAGGTTAGGGTTAGGGTTAGGGTAAGTTTTAGGGTTAGAGTTAGGGTTAGGGTAAGGGTTAGGGTTAGGGTTTCGGTTACGGTTAGTGTAAGTGTTAGGGTAAGGTTTAGGGTTAGGTATAGGTTTAGGGTTGGGGTTAAGTTTAGGGTTAGCGTTAGGATAAGGGCAATGGTTAGGGTTAGGGTTAGGGTAAGTGTTAGGGTTAGGGTTAGTGTTAGGGTTAGGGTGAGGGCCAGGGTTAGTTTTAGGATAAGGGTTAGGGTTAGGGTTAGTGTTAGGTTTAGGGTTAGGGTTAGGGTTAGGGTTAGGGTAAGGGTTACGATTAGGTTTTGTGTTAGGGTTTGCGTAAGGGTAAGGGTAAGGGTTAGGTTTAGGGTTAGGGTTAGGCTTTGGGTTAGGGTTATGGTTAGGGTTAGGGTAAGGATAAGAGTTAGGATTAAGGTTACGTTTAGGGTTAGGGTTAGGGTTCGGGTTAGGGTTAAGGTTAGGGTTAGGGTTAATGTAAGGGTAAGGGTTCGTGTTAGGGTTAGGGTTAGCTTTAAGGTTAGGGTAAGGGTAAGGGTTAGGGTAGGGTTAGGGTTAGGGTTAGGGTTAGGGTTAGGGTTAGGGAAGATTGAGGGTTAGGGTTAGGGTCAGGGTAAGGATTAGGTTTAGGGTAAGGGTTATGGTTACGGTTAGGATTAGGGTAAGGATTAGGGTAAGGATTAGGGTTAGGGTAAGGTTTATGGTTAGGGTTAGGATTAGGGTAAGGATTAGGGTTAGGGATAGCTTTAAGGTTAGGGTAATGGTAAGGGTTAGGGAAAGGTACGGGTTAGGGTTAGGGTTAGGGTTTGGGTTAGGTTTACGCTTAGGCTTAGTGTTAGGGTTAGGGTTAGGTTTAGGGTTAGGGTAAAGGTAAGGGTTAGGGTTAGGGTTAGGGAAAGTGTAAGGATTAGGGATAGGGTTAGGGTTAGGGTAAGGATTAGGGTTAGGGTTAGTGTGAGGGTAAGTTTTAGGGTTAGGGTTAGGGTTAGGGTTAGGTTTAGGGTTTCGGTTACGGTTAGTGTAAGTGTTAGGTAAGGTTTAGGGTTAGGTATAGGTTTAGGGTTGGGGTTAAGTTTAGGGTTAGGGATAGGATAAGGGCAATGGTTAGGGTTAGGGTTAGGGTAAGTGTTAGGGTTAGGGTTAGGGTTAGGGTTAGGGTGAGGGCCAGGGTTAGTTTTAGGATAAGGGTTAGGGTTAGGGTTAGGGTTATGGTTAGGTTTAGAGTTAGGGTTAGGGTTAGGGTAAGGGTTACGATTAGGTTTCGGGTTATGGTTCGCGTAAGGGTAAGGGTAAGGGTTACGTTTAGGGTTAGGGTTAGGCTTAGGGTAAGGATAAGGGTTAGGATTAAGGTTAGGTTTAGGGTTAGGGTTAGGGTTCGGGTTAGGGTTAAGGTTAGGGTTAGGGTTAATGTAAGGGTAAGGGTTAGGGTTAGGGTTAGTGTTAGCTTTAAGGTTAGGGTAAGGGTAAGGGTTAGGGTAGGGTTAGGGTTAGGGTTAGGGTTAGGGGAAGGTTTAGGGTTAGGGTTAGGGTTAGGGTAAGGATTAGGGTTAGGGTAAGGGTTATGGTTACGGTTAGGGTTAGGGTAAGGATTAGGGTAAGGATTAGGCTTAGGGTAAGGGTTATGGTTAGGGTTATGATTATGGTAAGGATTAGGGTTATGGTTAGGGTTAGGTTTAGGGTTAGGTTTAGGGTTAGTGTTAGGGTAAGGGTAAGGGTTTGAGTTAAGGTTAGGGTTAGATTTAGGATTAGTGTTAGGGTTAGGGTAAGGTTTACGGTTAGGTTTAGGATTAGGGTTAGCGTAAGCGTAAGGGTAGGTTTTGGGTTAGGTTTAGGCTTAGGGTTAGGGTTATGGTTAGGGTTAGGGTAAGGATAAGAGTTAGGATTAAGGTTACGTTTAGGGTTAGGGTTAGGGTTCGGGTTAGGGTTAAGGTTAGGGTTAGGGTTAATGTAAGGGTAAGGGTTCGTGTTAGGGTTAGGGTTAGCTTTAAGGTTAGGGTTATGTTTAGGGTTAGGGTTAGTGTAAGGGTTAGGGTTAGTGTTAGGGTAAGGGTTAGGGTTTGGGTTAGGGTTAGAGTTAGGTTTAGGGTTAGGGTAAGGGTAAGGGTTAGGGTTAGGGTTAGATTAAGGGTTAGGGTTAGGGGTTAGGGTTAGTGTTAAGGTTAGGATTAGGGTAAGGGTTAGGGTTAGGGTTAGGGTAAGCGTTAGTGTTAGTGTTAGAGTTAGGGTTAGGTTTGGGTTAGGTTTAGGGTTAGGGTAAGGGTAAGGGTTAGGGTTAGTGTTAGGGTTAGGGAAAGGGAAAGCGTTAGGGGTAGGGTTAGGGTTAGGGTTAGGGTAAGGATTATGGTTAGAGTTAGTGTTAGGGTAAGGGTTAGAGTTAGGGTTACGGATGGGTTAAAGTTAGGGTTAGGGTTAGGGTAAGGGTAAGGGTTAAGGTTAGGGTTAGGGTTGGGTTAATGTTAGGGTTAAGGTTAGGGTTAGGGTTAGGTTTAGGGTTAGGTTTAGGGTTAGGGTAAGGGTAAATGTTATGTTTAGTGTTAGGGTTAGGGAAAGGGTAAGGGTTAGGGGTAGGGTTAGGGTTAGGGTTAGGGTTAAGGTTAGGGTAAAGATAAGAGTTAGGGTTAGGGATAGGGTTATTGTTCGGTTTAGGTTAAGAGTTAGTGTTAGGGTAAGGGTAAGGGTTAGGGTTAGGGTTAGGGTTAGGGTTAAGGTTAGTGATAGTGTTAGGGTAAGGGTAAGGGTAAGGGTTAGGTTTAGGGGTAGGGGTAGGATTAGGGTAAGGGTAAGGATTAGGGTTAGGGTTACGTTTAGGGTAAGGGTAAGTGTTAGGTTTAGGGTTAGGGTTAGGTTTAGGGTTTGGTTTAGAGTTAGGGTAAGGATGAGGGTTAGGTTAAGGTTAGGGTTAGGGTTAGGTTTAGGGTTAGGTTTAGGATTAGGGTTAGGGTAAGGGTAAGGGTTAGGGTTAGGATTAGGGTTAGGGTTAGGGTAAGGGTATGTGTTAGAGTAAGGGTAAGGGTTAGGGTTAGGGTTAGGGTTAGGTTAAGGTTTGGGTTAAGGTTAGGGTTAGTGTTAGGGTAAGGGTAAGTGTTAGGGTTAGGGTTAGGTTTAGGGTATGGGTTAGGGTTAGGGTTAGGTTTAGGGTTAGGGTTAGTTTTAGGGTTATAGTTAAGGTTAGGGTAGGGTTAGGGTAAGGGTATGTATTAGGGTTAGGGTTAGCGTTAGGGTAAGGGTAAGGGTTAGGGTTAGGGTTAAGATAATGGTAAGGGTTCGGGTTAGGGTTAGGGTTAGGTTTAGGGTAAGGGTTAGGTTTAGGTTTAGGGTAAGTGTAAGGTTTAGGGTTACGGTTAGGGTTAGCGTTAGGGTAAGGGTTAGGGTTAGGGTTAGGGTTAGGCTAGGGTTAGGGTAAGGGTAAGTGGTAGGGTTAGGGTTAGTGTTAGGATAATGGTAAGGATTAGGGTTAGTGTTAGGGTTAGGGGTTACGGTTAGGGTTAGGGTTAGGTTAAGGTCATGGTTAGGGTTAGGGTTAGGGTTAGTGATAGGTTTAGGGTTAGGGTTAGGGAAAGGGCAAGTGTTAGGTTTATGGTTAAGTTTAGAGTTAGGGTTAGAGTTAGGGTTAGGTTTAGGGTTAGGGTTAGGGTAAGGGTAAGGGTTAGGGTTGGGGTTATGGTTAGGGATAGGTTTAAGGTTAGGTTTAGGGTTAGGGGTAGTGTTAGGGTAAGGGTTAGGTTAGGGTTAGGGTAAGGGTTAGGTTTAGGGTTAGGATTAGAGTTAGGTTTAGGGTTATGGTAAGGGTAAGGGTTAGGGTTAGGGTTAGGGTCAGGGTTATGTTAAGGGTTAGGGTTAGGGGGTAGGGTTACGGTTAGGGTTAGGATTAGGGTAAGGGTTGGGGTTAGGGTTAGGGTAAGGGTTAGGGTTAGGTTTAGGGTAAGTGTTAGGGTTAGGATTAGGGTTAGGGTAAGCGTTACGGTTAGGGTTAGGGTAAGGGTAAGTGTTAAGGTTAGGGTTAGGGTTAGGATTAGAGTTAGGGTAAGGTTTAGGGTTAGTGTTAGGGTTAGGGTGAGGGTAAGTGTTAGGGTAAGGGTTAGGGTTAGCTTTAGGGTTGGGGTTAAGTTTAGGGTCAGGGTTAGTATAAGGGTAATGGTTAGGGTTAGGGTAAGGGTAAGGTTTAGGGTTAGGGTTAGGGGTTAGGGATAGGGTTAAGGTTAGTGTTACAGTTAGGGCGAGTTTTAGGGTTAGGGTTAGGGTAAGGATAATGGTTAGGGTTAGGGCTAATGTTAGGTTTATGGTTAGGGTTAGGTTTAGGGTTAGGGTTAGGTAAGGGTAAGGGTTAGGGTTGTGGTTAGGGTTAGGTTTAGAGTAAGGGTAAGTGTTAGGTTTAGGGTTAGGGTTAGGGTTAGGGTTAGCGTAAGGGAAAGGGTTAGGTTTAAGGTTAGGTTTAGGGTTAGGTTTAGGGTTAGGGTTAGGGTAAGGATAAGCATTTAGGGTTAAGGTTAGGGTTAGGGTAAGGGTTATGGTTACTTTTAAGTTTAGGGTTAGGGTGAGGGTAAGGGTAAGGGTAAGGATCAGGGTTAGGGTGACGTTTAGGTTTAGGGTTACGGTAAAGCTAAGGGTTAGGGTTAGGGTAAGTGTATGTGTTAGGTTTAGGGATGGGGTTAGGGTAAGGGTTAGGGTTAGGGTTAGGGTTAGGGTTAGGGTTAGTGTAAGGCTTAGGTTTAGGTTTAGGTTTAGGGTTAGGGTTAAGTTAAGTGGAAGGGTTAGGGTTAGGATTAGTGTTCGTGTTAGGGTAAGGGTTAGGGTTAGGGTTAGGGTTAGGTTTAGGGTTAGGGTTAGGGTAAGGGTAATAGTTAGCGTTAGAGTTAGGGTTAGGTTTGGGGTTGGGGTTAAGGTTAGGGTTAGGGTTAGGGTAAAGGAAAGTGTTAGGGTTAGGTTTAGGTTAGGGTAAGGATTAGGTTTAGGGTTACGGTTAGGGTTAGGGTTAGTGTTAGGGTAAGGGTATGTGTTAGGGTTAGGGTTAAGGTTAGGGTTAGGGTTAGCGTTAGTGTAAGGGTAACTGTTAGGGTTAGGGTTAGGGTTAAGGTAAGCATAAGGGTAAGTTTTAGGGTTAGGGTTAGGGTTAGGTTTAGGTTTAGGGTAAGGGAAAGGTTTAGGGTTAGGGTTAGGTTTAGGGTAAGGGTAAGGGTTAGGGTTAGGGTTAGGGTAAGGGTTAGGGTTAGGGTTAGGGTTAGGGTAAGGGTTAGGGTTAGGGTTCGGGTTAGGGTAGGCTTTACGATAAGGGTAAGTGTTTGTGTTAGGGTAAGGGTTAGGATAAGTGTAAGGGTTAGGGTTAGCGTTAGGATTAGGGTTGGGGTTAGGGTAAGGGTAAGTGTTACGGTTAGGGTTAGGGTTAGGGTTAGGGTAATGGTAAGTGTTAGGGTTAGAGTTAGGGTTAGGGTTAGGGTAAGGGTTAGGTTAGGGTTAGGGTTAGGGTTAGGGTAAGGGTAAGTGTTAGGGTTAGGGTTAGGGTTAGGGTTAGGGTTAGTGTTAGGGTAAGGGTTAGGGTTAGGTTTAGGGTTGGGGTTAAGGTTAGGTTTAGTTTCGGGTAAGGGTAAGGGTTAGGGTTAGGGTTAGGGTAACTGTTAGTGTTAGGGTTAGGGTTAGGGGTTAGGGTTAGGGTTAGGGATAGGGTTAGGTTTAGGGTTAGTGTTAGGGTAAGGGTAAGGTTTAGGTTTAGGGTTAGGGTAAGGGTAAATGTTAGGGTTAGGTTTAGTGTTAGGGTTAAGGGTTAGGGTTAGGGTTAAGTTTAGGGTTAAGGTTAGATTTGGGGTAAGGTTATGGTTAGGGTTATCATTAAGGTTAGGAGTAGGGTTAGGGTAAGGGTAAAGGTTAGGGTTAGAGTTTGGGTAAGGGTAAGGGTAAAGGTTAGGGTTAGAGTTAGGGTTAAGTTTAGGGTTAGGTTTAGGGTAAAGGTAAGTTTTAGGGTTAGGGTTAGGGATAGGGTTAGGGTTAGGGTAAGGGTTAGGGTAAGGGTTTGGGTTAGGTTTAGGGTTAAGGTTAGGGTTAGGATTAGGGTAAGTGTAAGGATTAGGGTTAGGGTTAGGGTTAGAGTTATTATTAGGGTTAGGGTTACGGTAAGGGTAAGGGTTACAGTTAGGTTTAGGGATAGGGTTAGGGTACGGGTAAGGCTTAGGTTTGGGTTAGGGTTAGGGTTAGGGATAGGGTAAGGATAAAGGTTAGGTTTAAGGTTAGGGCTGGGTTAGGGTTAGGGTTTGGGTTAAGATTAGAGTTACTGTTAGGATAAGGGTAAGGGTTAGGGTTAGGTTTAGGGTTAGGGTTAGGGTAAGGGTAAGGATAAGGGTTAGGGTTAGGGTTAGGGTAAGGGTAAGGCTTAGGGTGAGTATTAGGGTTAGGGTTAGGGTAAGGGTTAGGGTTAGGTTAGGGTTAGGGTTAGTTTTAGGGTTAGGGTTAGGGCAAGGGTAAGGGTTAGGGTTAGGGTTATGGTTAGGTTAGGGTTGGGGTTAAGGTTAGCGTTAGGGTTAGGGTAAGGGTAAGGGTTAGTGTTGGGTTTAGGGTTAGGGTAAGGATTAGGGTTAGGGTTAGGGTTAGTGTTATGGTAAGTGTAAGACTTAGGGTTAGGGTTAGGGTTAGAGTAAGCATTAAGTTTAGGGTTAGGTTAGGGTTAGGGTTATTGTTAAGGTTAGGGTTAGGGTTAGGGTTAGGGTTAGGGGTTAGGGTTAGCGTTAGGTTTAAGGTTAGGGTTAGGGTTAGGGTTAGGGTTAGGGTTAGGGTGAGGTTTAGCGTTAGGGTTAGGGTTAGGGTTAGGGTGAGGTTTAGGGTTTGGGTTAGGGTTAGGATTGGGGTTAGGCTTAGGGTAAGTTTTAGTGTTAGGTGTAGGGTTAGGATAAGGTTAAGGGTTAGGGTTATGGTTATGGGTTAGGGTTAGAGTTAGGGTTAGGTTTAGGGTTAGGGTAAGGTTAATGTTTAGGGTTAGGGTTAGGGTTAGGTATGGGTAAGTGTTAGACTTAGGTTTAGGGTAAAGGTTAGGTTTAGGGTTAGGTTTAGGTTTAGGGTTGGGGTTAAGTTCAGGGTTAGGGATAGGGTAAGGGTAAGGATTAGGGTTAGGGTTAGGGTTAGTGTAAGGGTAAGGGTTAGGGTTAGGGTTAGGGTTAGGGTTAGGGTTAGGGTTAGAGTTAGGGTTAGGGTTTAGCGATAGCATTAGGTTTCGTGTTAAGATTAGGGTAAGGATAATAGTTAGGTTAGGGATAGTGTTAGAGTTCGGTTTAGTTTCAGAGTTAGGGTTAGGGTAAGGGTAAGGGTTAGGGTTAGGGTTAGGGTTAGGGTTAAGGTTAGGGTAAGGGTTAGGGTTAGGGTTAGGGTAAGGGTAAGTTTTAGGGTTAGGGTTAGGGTTAGGTTTAGTGTAAGGGTTAGGGTTAAGGTTAGGGTTAGGGTAAGGGTAAGGGTTAGGTTTAGGTTTAGGGTTAGGTTTAGGGTTAGGGTTAGGGTTAGGGTAAGGATAAGGTTTAGGATTAACGTTAGGGTTAGAGTCAGGGTTAGGGTAGGTTTAGGGTTAGGGTTAGGTTAAGGTAAGGGTTAGGGTTAGAATTAGGGTTATGGTTAGGGTAAGGTTTAGTGTTAGGCGTAGGGTTAGGGTTACGTTTAGCGCAAGGGGTAGGGTAAGAGTAAGGGTTAGGGTTAGGGTTAGGGTTAGGTTTAGGCTTGGGTTACGGTTAGGGTTAGGGTTAGGGTAAGGGTAAAGGTTAGGGTTAGGGTTAGGGTTTGGGTTAGGGTATGAGTTGGGGTTAGGGTTAGGGTTAGGTTTAGGGTTACGGTTAAAGTTAGGGTTAGGGTTACGGTAAGGGTATGTGTTAGAGTTAGGGTTAGGGTTAGGGTTAGTGTTAGCGTTAGGTTAGGGGTAAGGATTAGGTTTAGGGTTAGGGTTAAGATAAGGTAAGGGTTAGCGTTAGGGTTAGGGTTAGGTTTAGGTTAAGGTTTAGGGTTAGGTTTAGGGTAATGGTAAGTTTTAGGGTTAGGGTTAGGGTAAGGGTAAGGGTCAGGTTTAGGTTTAGGGTTAGGTTTAGGGTTAGGCTTAGGGTTAGGGTTAGGGTAAGGATAAGGTTTAGGGTTAGGGTTGGTTAGGGATAGGGTAGGGTTTAGGGTAAGGGTAAGTGTTAGGGTTAGAGTTAGTGATAGGTTTAGGGTTAGGGTTAGGGTAAGGGCGAGGGTTAGGGTTAGGGATGGGGTTAAGTTTAGACTTAGGGTTAGGTTTAGGGTTACGGTAAGGGTAAAGGTTAGGGTTAGTGTTAGGGTTAGGGTTAGGTTAAGGGTTAGGGTTAGGGGTTAGGGTTAGTGTTAGGGTTAGGATTAGTGTAAGGGTTAGGGTTAGGTTTAGGAAAAGGTTAGGGTTAGGGTTAGGGTTAGAGTTAGGTTTAGGGTTATGGTAAGGGTAAAGTTTAGGGTTAGTGTTAAGGTTAGGGTTAGGTTAAGGGTTAGGGTTAGGGGTTAGGGTTAGTGTTATGGTTAGGATTAGTGTAAGGGTTTGGGTTAGGGTTAGGGTTAGGTAAGGGTTAGGGTTAGGGTAAGGTTTATGGTAAGTGTTAGGGTTAGGGTTAGGGTTAGGGTAAGGTTAATTGTTGAGGTTAGGGTTAGGGTTAGGGTAAGTTTTAGGGTTAGAATTAGGGTTAGGGAAAGGGTAAGTGTTAGGGTTATGGTTAGGTTTGGGGTAAGTTTAAGTGTTAGGGTAAGTGTTAGGGTTAGGGTTAGGTTTAGGGTTGGGGTTAAGTTTAGGTTTAGGGTTAGGATAAGGGTAGTGGTTAGGGGTAGGGTTAGGGTAAGTGTTAGGTTTAGGGATAGGGTTAGGGTTAGGTTAAGGGTTAGGGCCAGGGTTAAGGTTAGGGTAAGGGTTAGGGTTAGGGTTAGTGTTAGGTTTAGGGTTAGGGTTAGGGTTAGGGAAAGGGTAAGGGTTAGGATTAAGATTAGGGTTAGAGTTAGGATAAGTGTTAGGGTTAGGGTAAGGGTATGGGTTACGGTTAGGTTTTGGACTTAGGGTTACCGTAAGGGTTAGGGTTAGGGTTAGGGATAGGTACGGGTTAGGGTTAGGGTTAGGGTTTGGGTTAGGGTTAGGGTTAAGGTTAGGGTTAAGGTTAGGGTTAGGGTTAGGGTTAAGGTAAGGATAAG
Source organism: Megascapheus bottae (assembly GCA_024803745.1). NCBI lineage: Eukaryota > Metazoa > Chordata > Mammalia > Rodentia > Geomyidae > Megascapheus > Megascapheus bottae. The sequence goes on along the minus strand of JANJXV010000791.1, from coordinate 196,043 downwards.
GGTTAGGGTTAAGGTTAGGGTTAGGGTTAAGTTTAGGGCTAGGTTTAGGGTTAGGGTTTGGGTAAGGGTAAGGTTTAGTGTTAGGATTAGGGTTAGGGTTAGGGTAAGGGTTAGGATTAGGGTTATGGTTAGGGTAAGGTTTAGGTTTAGGTTTAGGGTTAGGGTAAGGGTCAGGGATAGGGTTAGGATTAGGGTTAGGTTTAGGGTTGGGTTAATGTTAGGGTTAGGGTTGGGGTGAGGGTAAGAGTTAGGGTTAGGCTTAGGTTTAGGGTATGGTTTAGGGTTAAGGTAAGGGTATGTATTGGGGTTAGGGTTAGGGTTAAGTTTAGGGTTAGCGTTAGGGTAAGGGTAAAGGTTAGGGTTAGGGTTAAGGTAAGGGTAAGGTTTAGGGTTAGGGTTAGGTTTAGGTTTAGGGTAAGGGTTAGGGTTAGTTTTAGGGCACGTTTAAGGTTTAGGGTTAGGGTTAGGGTTAGGGTAACGGTTAGGGTTAGGATTAGGGTTAGGGTAGGGGTTAGGGTAAGGGTAAGTGTTAGGGTTATAGTTAGGGTTAGGATAAGGGTAAAGATTAGGGTTAGTGTTAGGGTTAGGGGTCAGTGTTAGGCTTAGGGTTAGGGTTAGGTTAATGTTAAGTGTTAGGGTTAGGGATAGGTTTAGTGATAGGTTTAGGGTTAGGGTTATGGTAAGGGCAAGGGTTAGTGTTAGGGTTAGGGTTAAGTTTAGAGTTAGGGTTAGTTTTAGGGTTAGGGTTAGGCTGACGGTTAGGGTTTGGGTAAGGATAAGGGTTAGGTTTGGGGTTTTGGTTATGGTTACGTTTAAGGTTAGGGTTAGGGTTAGGGTTAGCTTTAGGGTAAGGGTTAGGTTAAGGGTTAGGGTTAGGGTTAGGGTTAGAGTTAGGGTTAGGGTTAGGGTAAGGGTGAGGGTTAGGGTTAGGGTTATGTTAAGGTTTATGGTTAGGGGTTAGGGTTAGGGTTAGGGTTAGGATTAGGGTTAGATTTAGGGTAAGGTTTAGGGTAAGGGTAAGGGTAAAGGTTAGGTTAGGGTTAAGGTAAGGGTAAGGTTTAGGGTTAGGGTTAGGGTTAGCTTTAGGGTAGGGTTAGGGTTAGTTTTAGGGCAAGTTTAAGGTTTAGGGTTAGGGTTAGGGTTAGGGTAATTATAAGTGTTAAGGTTAGGGTTAGGGTTAGGGTAAGGTTAAGGGTTAGTGTTAGGGTTAGGGTTAGTTTCGAGGTTAGGGTAAGTCTTAGATAAATGGTTAGGTTTAGGGTTAGGGTAAGGATTAGGGTTAGGGTTAGTGTGAGGGTAAGGGTTAGGGTTAGGGTTAGGGTTGGGTTAAGGTTAGAGTTATGGTTAGGGTAAGAGTAAGGGTTAGGGTTAGGGTTAGGGTTGGGTTAAGGTTAGGGTTAGTGTTAGGGTTAGGGTTAGGTTTACGGTTAGGTTTAGGGTTGGGTTAAGGGTAAGGGTTAGGTTTAGGGTTAGAGTTAGGGAAAGGGTAAGGGTTAGGGGTAGGGTTAGGGTTAGGGTTAGGGTTAGGGTTAGGATAAATGTTAGGGTAAGAGTTAGGTTTAGGGTTAGGGTAAGGTTAAGGGTTAGGGTTAGGGTTAGGGTTAGGGTAAGGGTTAGGGTTAGGGTTAGGGTAAGGGTTAGGGTTAGGTTTAGAGTTAGGGTTAGGGTAAGGGTAACGGTTAGGTTTATGGTCTGGGTTAGGTTTCGGGTTAGGGCTAGTGTAAGGATAAGGGTTAGGGTTAAGGTTAGGATTAGGGTTTGGTTTAGGGTTAGGGTTAGGGTTAGGGTTAGGGTAAGGGTAAGGGTTAGGTTTCAGTTAGGGTTAGGGTTAGGGTAAGGGTTAGGGTTAGGGTTAGGGTAAGGTTTAGGGCTAGGGTTAAGTTAAGGGTAAGGGTTAGGGTTAGGATTAGGGTTAGGTTTAGGGTTTGGTTAAGGTTAGGGTTATGGTTAGGGTAAGGGTATGTATTAGGGTTAGGGTTAGGGTTAGGGTTAGCGTTATTGTAAGGGTAAGGGTTAGGGTTAGGGTTAGGGTTAGGGTTAAGGTTAGGGTAAGTGTTAGGGTAATGGTTAGGGTTAGGGTTATGGTTAGGGTAAGTGTTAGGGTTAGGGTTAGGGTTAGGGTAAAGGTTAGGGTTAGGGTTAGGTTTAGGGTAATTGTAAGTGTTAAGGTTAGGGTTAGGGTTATGGTAAGGTTTAGGGTTAGGGTTAGGATTAGGGTAAGGGTAAGTGTTAGGGTTAGGGTTAGGGTTAGTTTTAGGGTAAGGATAAGGGTTAGGGTTAGGTTTAGGATTAGATTTAGGTTTAGGGTTGGGTTAAGGTTAGGGTTAGGGTTAGGGTAAGGGTATGTATTAGGGTTAGGGTTAGGGTTAGGGTTAGCGTTATTGTAAGGGTAAGGTTTAGGGTTAGGGTTGAGGTAAGGGTAAGGGTTAGGGTTAGGGTTAGGGTTAGATTTAAGGTAAGCGTTAGGGCTAGGTTTAGGGTAAGGGTAAGGTTTAGGTTTAGGGTTAGTGTTAGGGTAAGGGTTAGGGTTAGGTTTATGGTTAGGGTGGGTTGAGGGTAAGGGTAAATGTTAGGGTTACTGTTAGGGGTAGGATAAGGGTAAGGATTAGGGTTAGTGTTAGGCTTAGGTGTTAGGGTTAGTGTTAGGGTTAGGGTTAGGTTAAGGTTAAGAGTTAGGGTTAGGGTTAGGGTTAGTTATAGTTTTAGGGTTAGGGTTAGGGTAAGGGCAAGGGTTAGGGTTAAGTTTAGTGTTAGGGTAAGGGTAAGGTTTAGGGTTAGGGTTAGGATAAGGGTTAGGGTTAGGGTAAGGGTTAGGGTAAGGGTTAGGGTTAGATTTAGGTTTAGGGATAGGGTTAGGGTAAGGGTAAGTGTTAGGTTTGGGTTTATGGTTATCGTTAGGTTTAAGGTTAGGTTTAGGGTTAGGTTTAGGGTAAGGGTTAGGGTTAGGGTTAGGTTAAGGGTTAGGGTTAGGGTTAGGGTTAGAGTTAGGTTTAGGGTTAGGGTAAGGGTAAGGGTTAGGGTTAGGGTTAGGGTTAGGGTTATGTTAAGGGTTAGGGTTAGGGTTTAGGGTTAGGGTTAGGGTTAGGATTAGGGTAAGGGTAAGGGTTTGGGTTAGGGTTAGGGTTAGGGTAAGGTTTAGGGTTAGGGTTATGGTTAGGGTAAGTGTTAGGGTTAGGGTTAGGGTAAGGGTTAGGGTTAGGGTTATGGTTAAGGGTTAGATTTAAGGTAAGGTTTAGGGCTAGGTTTAGGGTAATGGTTAGGTTTAGGGTTAGAGTTAGGGTTAGGGTAAGGTTTAGGGTTAGGGTTAGGATTAGGGTAAGGGTAAGTGTTAGGGTTAGGGTTAGGGTTAGGGTTAGGGTAAGTGTTAGGGTAAGTGTTAGGGTTAGGTTTAGGGTTAGGGTAGGGTAAGGTTAAGGGTTAAGGTTAGGGGTAGGGGTTAGGGTTAGGGTTAGTTTTAGCTATAGGGTTAGGGTAAGGATAAGGGTTAGGTTTAGGGTTAATGTTCGGTTTATGGTTAGGGTTAGGTTTAGGGTTAGGGTTAGGGTAAGGGTAAGGGTTAGGGTTAGGGTTAGGGTTAGAATTATGGTAAGGGTAAGGGTTAGGGTTTGTTTTAGGGTTATGGTTAGGGTAATGGTAAGTGGTAGGTTTAGGGTTGGGGTTAGGATTAGGGTTAGAATAAGGGAAAGGGTTAGGGTTAAGTTTAGGGTTAGGGTTAGGGTTAGGTTTAGGTTTAGGGTGAGGGTTAGGGTAAGGATAAGTGTTTAGGGTTAAGGTTAGAGTTAGGGTTAGGGTTAGGTTTAAGTTTAGGGTTAGGTTGAGGGTAAGGGTAAGAGTAAGAGTTAGGGTTACCCATAGGTTTAGGGTTATGGTAAAGGTAAGGGTTAGGGTTAGGGTTATGGTCAGGTTTAGGTTTAGGGTTAGGGTAAGGGTTAGGGTTAGGGTTAGGGTTAGTTTTAGGGTAACGGTAAGGGTTAGGGTTAGGTTTAGGGTTAGGGTTAGGGTATGGGTTAGGTTTAGGGTTAGGGTAAGGGTAAGGTTTAGGTTTAGGTTTAGGGTTAGGTTTAGGGTTAGGGTTAGGGTTAGGGTTAGGGTAAGAATAAGGGTTAGGGTTAAGGTTAGGGTTAGGGTTATTAGGGTTAGGTTTAGGGTTAGGGTTAGGGTAAGGGTAAGGTTTAGGGTTAGGATTAGGGTTAGGGTTTGGGTAAGGGTTAGGATTAGGGTTAGGGTTAGGTTTAGCGCTAGGGTTAGGGTAAGTGTAAGGGTTAGGGTTAGGGTTAGGGTTAGGTTGAGCGTTGCGTTTAGGTTAGCGTTAGGGTTAGGGTAAGGGTAAGGATAAGGGTAAGGGTTAGGGTTAGGGTTAGGATTAGGGTATAGTTTAGGATTAGGGTTAGGGTTAGGTTTAGGGTTACGGTTAAGGTTAGGGTTAGGGTTAGGGTTAGGGTAAGGGTATGTGTTAGGGTTAGGGTTAGGGTTAGGGTCAGCGTTAGGGTAGAGGTAAGGGTTAGGTTTAGTGTTAGGGTTAAGATAAGGGTAAGGGTTAGGGTTAGGGTTAGGTTTAGGTTATGGGTTAGGGTTAGGTTTAGGGTAAGGGTAAGTTCTAGGGTTAGGGTTAGGGTTAGGGTTAGGGATAGTGTAGGGTTTAGGGTAAGGGTAAGTGTTAGGGTTAGTGTTTGGGTTAGGATAAGGGTAAGGATTAGGGTTAGGGTTAGGGTTAGGGTTAGGTTTAACATTAAGTTTAGTGTTAGGTTTAGGGTAAGGGTAAGGGTTAGAATTAGGTTTATTGATAGGTTTAGGGTTAGGGTTAGTGTAAGGGGAGGGTTAGGGTTATGTTTAGCGTTAGGGTTAGGTTTAAGATTAGGGTTAGGTTTAGGGTTAATGTAAGGGTTAGGGTTAGGGTTAGGGTTAGGGTAAGGGTAAGGGTTAGGGTTAGGGTTAGGGTTAGGGTTATGTTAAGGGTTAGGGTTAGGGGTTAGGGTTAGTGTTAGGGTTAGGATTAGGGTAAGGGTTCGGGTTAGGGTTAGGGTAAGGGTTAGGGTTAAGGTAAGGGTTAGGTTTAGGTTTAGTGTTAGTGTTAGGGTTAGGGTACGGGTTAGGGTTAGGGTTATGATTTGGGTTAGGTTTAAGGTTAGTGTTAGGGTTAGGGTTAGGTTTAGGGTTAGGTTTAGGGTTAGGGTAATGGTAAGGGGGAGGGTTATGGTTAGGGATAGGGTTAAGTTTAGAGTTAGGGTTAGGGTTAGGTTTAGGTTTAGGGTTGGGGTGAGGGTAAGCGTTAGGGTTAGGGTTAGGGTTAGGGTAAGGGTTAGGGTTAGGGTTAGGGTTAGGGTAAGGGTTAGGGTTAGGTTTAGAGTTAGGGTTAGGGTAAGGGTAACGGTTAGGTTTATGGTCTGGGTTAGGTTTCGGGTTAGGGCTAGGGTAAGGATAAGGGTTAGGGTTAAGGTTTGGGTTAGGGTTAGGTTTAGGGTTAGGGTTAGGGTTAGGGTTAGGGTAAGGGTAAGGGTTAGGGTTCAGTTAGGTTTAGGGTTAGGGTAAGGGTTAGGGTTAGGGTTAGGGTAAGGTTTAGGGCTAGGGTTAAGTTAAGGGTAAGGGTTAGGGTTAGGATTAGGGTTAGGTTTAGGGTTGGGTTAAGGTTAGGGTTATGGTTAGGGTAAGGGTATGTGTTAGGGTTAGGGTTAGGGTTAGGGTTAGCGTTATTATAAGGGTAAGGGTTAGGGTTAGGGTTAGGGTTAAGGTTAGGGTAAGGGTTAGGGTAAGGGTTAGGGTTAGGGTTATGGTTAGGGTAAGGGTTAGAGTTAGGGTTAGGGTTAGGGTAAGGGTTAGGGTTAGGGTTAGGGTTAGGGTAATTGTAAGTGTTAAGGTTAGGGTTAGGGTTATGGTAAGATTTAGGGTTAGGGTTAGGATTAGGGTAAGGGTAAGTGTTAGGGTTAGGGTTAGGGTTAGGGTTACTTTTAGGGTAAGGATAAGGGTTAGGGTTAGGTTTAGGATTAGAGTTAGGTTTAGGGTTGGGTTAAGGTTAGGGTTAGGGTTAGGGTAAGGTTATGTATTAGGGTTAGGGTTAGGGTTAGGGTTAGCGTTATTGTAAGGGTAAGGGTTAGGGTTAGGGTTGAGGTAAGGGTAAGGGTTTGGGTTAGGGTTAGGGTTAGGTTTAAGGTAAGGGTTAGGGCTAGGTTTAGGGTAAGGGTAAGGTTTAGGGTTAGGGTTAGGGTTAGGGTAAGGGTTAGGGTTAGGTTTATGGTTAGGGTGGGTTGAGGGTAAGGGTAAATGTTAGGGTTACTGTTAGGGGTAGGATAAGGGTAAGGATTAGGGTTAGTGTTAGGCTTAGGCGTTAGGGTTAGTGTTAGGGTTAGGGTTAGGTTAAGGTTAAGGGTTAGGATTAGGGTTAGGGTTAGTGTTAGGGTTAGGGTAAGGGCAAGGGTTAGGGTTAAGGTTAGGGTTAGGGCAGGGTAAGGTTTAGGGTTAGGGTTAGGGTAAGGGTTAGGGTTAGCGTAAGGGTTATGGTAAGGGTTAGGGTTAGATTTAGGTTTAGGGATAGGGTTAGGGTAAGGGTAAGGGTTAGGTTTGAGTTTATGGTTATCATTAGGTTTAAGGTTAGGGTTAGGGTTAGGTTTAGGGTAAGGGTTAGGGTTAGGGTTAGGTTAAGGGTTAGGGTTAGGGTTAGGGTTAGAGTTAAGTTTAGGGTTAGGGTAAGGGTAAGGGTTAGGGTTAGGGTTAGGGTTAGGGTTATGTTAAGGGTTAGGGTTAGGGGTTAGGGTTAGGGTTAGGGTTAGGATTATGGTAAGGGTAAGGGTTTGGGTTAGGGTTAGGGTTAGGGTAAGGGTTAGGTTTAGGGTTATGGTTAGGGTAAGTGTTAGGATTAGGGTTAGTGTAAGGGTTAGGGTTAGGGTTAGGTTTCGGGTAATTGTAAGTGTTAAGGTTAGAGTTAGGGTTAGGGTAAGGTTTAGGGTTAGGGTTAGGATTAGGGTAAGGGTAAGTGTTAGGGTTAGGGTTAGGGTTAGGGTTTGGGTAAGTGTTAGGGTAAGTGTTAGTGTTAGGATTAGGGTTAGGGTTAGGGTTAGGGTTAGCGTTAGGGTAAGTGTTAGGGTTAGGGTTAGGGTTAGGGTAGGGTAAAGTTAAGGGTTAAGGTTAGGGGTAGGGGTTAGGGTTAGGGTTAGTTTTAGGTATAGGTTTAGGGTAAGGATAAGGGTTAGGGTTAGGGTTAATGTTCGGTTTATGGTTAGGGTTAGGTTTAGTGTTAGGGTTAGGGTAAGGGTTGGGGTTAGGGTTAGGGTTAGAATTATGGTAAGGGTAAGGGTTAGGGTCAGTTTTAGGGTTATGGTTAGGGTAATGGTAAGTGGTAGGTTTAGGGTTGGGGTTAGGGTTAGGATTAGGTTTAGGGTAAGGGAAAGGGTTAGGGTTAAGGTTAGGGTTAGCGTTAGGTTTAGGGTTAGGGTTAGGGTTAGGGTAAGGATAAGCGTTTAGGGTTAAGGTTAGAGTTAGGGTTAGGGTTAGGGTTAGGTTTAAGTTTAGGGTTAGGTTGAGGGTAAGGGTAAGAGTAAGAGTTAGGGTTACGCATAGGTTTAGGGTTATGGTAAAGGTAAGGGTTAGGGTTAGGGTTATGGTCAAGTTTAGGTTTAGGGTTAGGGTAAGGGTTAGGGTTAGGGTTAGGGTTAGTTTTAGGGTAACAGTAAGGGTTAAGGTTAGGGTTAGGGTAAGGGTAAGGGTTAAGGTTAGGTTTAGGGTTAGGGTTAGGGTATGGGTTAGGGTTAGGGTTAGGGTAAGGGTAAGGGTTACGTTTAGATTTAGGGTTAGGGTTAGGGTTAGGGTTAGGGTTATGTTAAGGGTTAGGGTTAGGGGTTAGGATTAGTGTTACGGTTAGGATTAGGGTAAGGGTTAGGGTTAGGGTTAGGGTAAGGGTTAGGGTTAAGGTAAGGTTTAGGTTTAGGTTTAGTGTTAGTGTTAGGGTTAGGGTACGGGTTAGGGTTAGGGTTATGGTTTGGGTTAGGTTTAAGGTTAGTGTTAGGGTTAGGGATAGGTTTAGGTTTAGGTTTAGGGTTATGGTAATGGTAAGGGGGAGGGTTATGGTTAGGGATAGGGTTAAGTTTAGAGTTAGGGTTAGGGTTAGGGTTAGGTTTTGTTTAGGGTTGGGGTAAGGGTGAGGGTTGGGTTATGTTTAAGGTTATTGTTAGGTTTAGGGAAAGGGTAAGGGTTAGGAGTAGGTTTATGGTTAGGGTTAGGGTAAGGATTATGTTTAGGGTTAGTGTTAGGGTAAGGTTTAGGGTTAGGGTTAGGGTAAGGGTAATGTTAGGGTTAGGGTTAGGGTTGGGTTAAGGTTAGGGTTAGGGTTAGCGTGAGGGTAAGGGTTAGGGTTAGGGTTAGGGTTGGATTAAGGTTAGGGATAGGGTTAGGGTAAGAGTAAGTGTTAAGGTTAGGGTTAGGGTTAGGGTAAGCTTTAGAGTTAGGGTTAGGGTAAGGGTAAGTGTTAGGGTTAGGGTTAGGGTTAGGGTAAGTGTTAGGGTAAGAGTTGGGGTTAGGGTTAGGTTAGGGTTAGGGTTAGGGTTAGGGTTAGGGTTAGGGTTAGGGTTAGGTTAGGGTTAGGGTTAGGGTTAGGGTTAGGGTAAGGGTTAGGGTTAGGGTTAGGGTTAGGGTTAGGGTTAGGTTTAGAGTTAGGGTTAGGGTTAGGGTAAGGGTAAGTGTTAGGTTTAGGGTTAGGGTTAGGGTTAGGGTAAGGGAAAGGGTTAGGGTTAAGTTTAAGGTTAGGGTTAAGTTTAGGGTTAGGGTTAGGGTTAGGGTAAGGATAAGGGTTTAGGCTTAAGGTTAGGGTTAGGGTTAGGTTTAAGTTTAGGTTTAGGGTGAGGTTAAGGGTAAGAGTATGGGTTAGGGTTACGTTTAGGTTTAGGGTTACGGTAAAGGTAAGGGTTAGGTTTAGGGTTAGAGTTAGGTTTAGGTTTAGGTTTAGGGTTAGGGTAAGGGTAAGGGTTAGGTTAGGGTTAGGGTAAGGGTAAGGGTTAGGGTTAGGGTTAGGGTAAGGGTAAGGGTTAGGGTTAGGGTTAGGATTAGGGTTGGTTTATGGGTTAGGGTTAGGGTTAGGGTTAGGATAAGGGTAAGGGTTAGGTTTAGGTTTAGGGTTAGGTTTAGGGTTAGGGTTAGGGTTAGGTTAAGGGTAAGGGTTAGGTTTAGGTTTAGGGTTAGGGTTAGAATTAGGGTTAGGTTTAGTGTTAGGGTACGGTAAGGGTAAGGGTTAGGGTTAGGATTAGCGTTAAGGTTAGGGTAAGGGTTAGGGTCAGGGTTAGGGTTAGGTTTACCTCTAGGGTTAGGGTAAGGGTAAGGGTTAGGATTAGGGTTAGGTGTAGGGTTGCGTTAAGGTTATGGTTAGGGTTAGGGTAAGGGTAAGGTTTAGGGATAGGGTTAGGGTTAGGGTAGGGGTTAGGGTTAGGGTTAGGGTTAGGTTTAGGGTTACAGTTAAGGTTAGGGTTAGGGTTAGGTTAAGGTTATGTGTTAGGGTTAGGGTTAGGGTAAGGGTAAGTGTTAGGGTTAGTGTTAGGGTTAGGGTTAGGATAAGGGTAAGGGTTAGGGTTAGGGTTAGAGTTAGGGTTAGGGATTAGTGTTATGTTAAGTTTTAGGGTTAGGGTTAGGGTAATGGTAAGGGTTAGTGTTAGGTTTAGGGTTAAGGTTAGGGTTAGGGTTAGGTTTAGGGTTAGGGTTAGTGTAGGGTAAGGGTAAGTGTTAGGGTTAGGGTTAGGGTTAGGGTAAGGGTTAGGCTTAGGGTTAGGGTTAGGGTTAGGTTAAGTGTTAGGGTTAGGGTTAGGGTAAGTGTTATGGTAAGGTTAGGGTTAGGTTTAGGGTTGGGGTCAAGGTTAGGGTTAAGGTAGGTTAAGAGTAAGGGTTAGGGTTATGGTTACGGTAAGGGTAAGTGTTAGGGTTTCGGTTAGGGTTAGGGATCGGGGTTAGGGTTAGTGTTAGGTTTAGGGGTAGGTTTAGGTTTAGGGTTAGGGTAAGGGTATGTGTTAGGTTTAGGGTTAAGTTTGTGCTTAGGGTTAGGGTTAGGGTTACCGTTAGGGTAAGGTTAAGTGTTAGGTTTAGGGTTAGGGTTAAGGTAACAGTAAAGGTTAGGGTTAGGGTTAGTGTTAGGTTTAGGGTACGGGTTAGGTTTAGGTTTAGAGTAATGGTAAGATTTAGGGTTAGGGTTACGGTTAGGGTTAGGGTAAGGGTAAGGGTTAGGGTTAGGGTTAGGTTTAGGTTTAGGGTAAGGGTTAGGGTTAGGGTTAGGTTTAGGGAAAGGGTAAGGGTTAGGATTAGGGTTAGGGTTAGGGTTAGGGTTAGGGTAAGGTTTTGAGTTAGGATTAGGGTTAGGTTAAGGGTGAGGGTTAGGGTTAGCATTAAGTTTAGGGTTAGGTTTAGGGTAAGGGTAAGGGTTAGGGTTAGAGTTTGTGTTAGGGTAAGTGTAAGGGTTAATGTTATGGTTAGAGTTAGGATTAAGGTTAGGGTTAGGGTTAGGGTAAGGGTAAGGGTTAGGGTTAGGGTTAGGTCCAGGGTTAGGGTTAGGGTAAGTGTTAGGGTTAGGTTTAGGGTTAGGGAAAGGGTTAGGGTTAGGGTAAGGGTAAGAATTAGGGTTAGGGTTATTGTTAGGTTAAGGGTAGGGATTAGGGTTAGGTTTAGGGTAAGTGTTAGGGTAATGGTTAGGCTTAGGGTTAGGTTTAGGGTTTGCGTTAAGTTTAGGGTTAGTGTTAGGGTAAGGGTAATGGTTAGGGTTATGGTTAGGGTAAGTGTTAGGGATAGGGTTAGGGTTAGGATTACAGTTAGGGTAAGGGTTAGGGTTAGGGTTAGGGTAGAGTTAGGTGTTAGGGTTAGGGTTAGGTTTAGGGTTAGTTTAGGGTTATGGTTAGGGTAAGGGAAAGGGTTAGGGTTAGGGTAAGGGTAAGAGTTAGGGTTAGGGTTATTGTTAGGTTAAGGGTAAGGATTAGGGTTAGGTTTAGGGTAAGGGTTAGGGTAAGGGTAAGGGTTAGGTTTAGGGTTAGGGTTAGGGATAGGGTAAGGATAAGGGTTATGGTTAAGGTTAGGGTTAGGCTTAGGTTTAGGGTTAGGGTTAGGGTTATGGTTAGCTTTTGGATAAGGTTTAGGGTTAAGGTTAGGGTTAGGGTTAGGGTTAGATTTAAGTTTAGGGTTAGGGTGAGGGGAAGGGTAAGGTTTAGGTTTAGGTTTAGGGTTAGGGTTAGGGTAAGGTTAAGGGTATGGGTTAGAGTTAGGGTTTGGGTTAGGTTTAGGTTTAGGGTTAGGGTTAGGGTTAGGGTAAGGGCAAGGGTTAGGTTTAAGGTTAGGGTTAGGGTTAGGTTTATGTTTAGGGTTAGGGTTAGGATAAGTGTAAGGCTTAGGGTTAGGATTAGGGTTAGGGTTACGGAAAGGGTTAGGGTTGGGGTTAGGGTTAGGCTTAGGTTTAGGGGTAGGGTAACGGTATGGGTTAGGATTAGGGTTACGGTTAGGGTTAGTGTTATGGTAAGGGTATGTGTTAGGGTTAGGGTTAGGGTTAGGGATAATGTTAGGTTTAGCGTTAGGGTAAGGTTGAATGTTAGGGTTAGGTTTAGCGTTAGGGTAAGTTTGAATGTTAGGTTAAGGGTAAGGGTTAGGGTTCGGTTTAGGATAAGGGATAGGGTTATGGTTAGGTTAAGTGTTAGGGTTAGGTTTAGGGTTAGGGTTAGGGTAAGGGTAAGTGTTAGGGTTAGGGATAGAGTTAGTGTTAGGATAAGGTTAAGGGTTAGGGTTAGGGTTAGGGTTAGGGTTAGGGGTTAGGGTTAGGGTTAGGGATAATGTTTGGGTTAGCGTTAGGTTTAGGGTTAGGAAAAGTGTAAGAGTTAGGGTTAGGGTTAGGGTTAGGGTTAGGGTTAAGGTTAGGGTTAGGGTTCGTGTTAGGGTATGGGGAAGTGTTAGGGTAAGAGTTAGGGTTAGGGTTAGGGTAAGGGTTAGGGTTAGTGTTAGGGTTTGGGTTAGAGTTAGAGTTAGGTTTAGGGGTAGGGTTAGGGTTAAGGTTAGGTTAAGGGTTAGGGTTAGGGAAAGGGTAAGGGTTAGGTTTAGGGTTAGGGTTAGGGTAAGGTTTAGGGTTAGGGTTAGGGTTAGGGAAAAGGTAAGTGTTAGGGTTATGGTTAGGGTTAGGGTAAGTGTTAGGGTAAGGGTTAGGTTTAGGTTTAGGTTTGGGGTTAAGTTTAGGGTTAGGGTTAGGGTTAGGGTCAGCGTTAGGGTAAGTGTAAGGGATAGGGTTAGGGTTAGGGGTAAGGTAAGGGTAAGGGTTAGGGTAGGGTTATGGTTAGGGTAAGCGTTAGGTGTAGGGTTGGGTTTAGGTTTAGTGTAAGGGTAAGTGTTAGGGTTAGGTTGAGGTTGAGGGTTAGTGTTAGGATAAGGGTAAAGGTTAGGGTTAGGGTTAGGGTTAGGGTAAGGGTTAGGGTTAGGTTTAGGTCAAGGGTTAGGGTAAGGGTAAGTGTTAGGTTTAGGATTAGGGTTAGTATTAGGTTTATGGTTAGGGTCAGGGTAAGGGTTAAGGATAGGGTTAGGGTTAGGCTTAAGGTTAGGTTTAGGGTTAGGGATAGGTTTAGGGTTAGGGTTAGGCTAAGGGTAAGGGTTAGGGAAATGGTTAGGGTTAGGATTAGGGTTAGGAAAAGTGTAAGGGTTGGGGTTAGGGTTAGAGTTAGGGGTTAGGGTTAGGGTTAGGGTTGGGTAGTGGTTAGGGTAATGCTAAGGGTTAGGGTTAGGGTTAGTGTTAGGTTTAGGGTTCGGGTTAGGTTAAGTGTAAGGTTTAGGTTTAGGGTTAGGGTTAATGTTAGGGTGAGGGTTAGGGTTAGGGTTAGGGTAAGGGTCAGGGTTAGGGTTAGGGTTAAGGTTAGGGTTAGGGTAAGGGTATGTGTTAGGGTTAGGGTTAGGGTTAGGGATAATGTTAGGTTTAGCCTTAGGGTAAGGTTGAATGTTAGGGTTAGGGTTAGGGTTAGGGTTAGGTTTAGGATAAGGGTTAGGGTTATGGTTAGGTTAAGTGTTAGGGTTAGGGTTAGGGTTTGGGAAAGGGTAAGGGTTAGGGTTAGGGTTAAGGTTAGGGTAAGGGTTAGGGTTAGGGTTAGGGTAAGGATAAGAGTAAGGTTTAAGGTTACGTCTGGTTAGGGTTAGGGTTAGGGCTAGGGTAAGGATAAGAGTAAGGTTTAAGGTTACGGCTGGTTAGGGTTAGGGTTAGGGCTAAGGTTAGGGTTAGGTTTAGGGTAATGGTAAGGGTTGGGGTTAGGATTAGGGTTAGGTTTAGGGTACGGGTAAGGGTAAGGTTTCGAGTTAGCGTTATGTTTATGGTTAGGGTTAGGGTTAGGGTAAGAGTTAGGGTTAGGATTAGGGTTAGGGTAAGGGTAAGGTTTAGGGTTAGGATTAGGGTTAGGTTTTGGGTTGGGCTTAAGGGTTAGGGTAAGTGTTAGGTTTAGGGTTAGGGTAAGGGTAAGGTTAGGGTTACGGTTAGGTTTAGGGTTAGGGTTAGCGTTAGGTTTAGGGTTGGGGTTAACTTTAGGGTTAGGTTTAGGGTAAGGGTAAGGGTTAGGGGTAGGTAAGGGTTTGGGTTAGGTTTAGGTTTAGGGTTAGCGTTAGGTTTAGGGTTGGGTTTAAGATTAGGGTTAGAGTTAGGTTAAGGGTAACGGTTTAGGTTTAGGTTTAGGGTTATGATTAGGGTTACGGTTAGGGTTAGGGTAAGGGTTAGTGTAAGGGTATGTGTTAGGGTTAGGGTTAGGGTTTGGTTAGGGTTAGGGTCAGCGTTAGGGTAAGGGTAAGGGATAGGTTTAGGGTTAAGGGTTAGGGTTAGGGTTAGGGTTAGGGTTAGGGTAAGATTTAGGTGTAGGGTTAGGTATAGGTTTAGTGTAAGGGTAAGTGTTAGGGTTAGGTTTAGGGTGAGGGTTAGTGTTAGGATAAGGGTAAAGGTTAGGGTTAGGGTTAGGGTTAGGGTTAGGGTAAGGGTTACGGTTAGGTTTAGGTTTAGGGTTAGGGTAAGGGTAAGTGTTAGGGTTAGGTGTAGGGTTAGTGTTAGGATAAGGGTAAGGCTTAGGGTTTGTGTTAAGGTTAGGGTTAGTGGTTAGGGTTGGGGTTAGGGTTAGGTTTAGGGATAGTGTTAGGGTGAGAGTAAGGGTTAGGTTTAGGGTTAGGGTTAGTGTTAGGTTTAGGGTTAGGGTCAGGGTAAGGGTTAGGCATAGGGTTAGAGTTAGGGTTAAGGTTAGGTTTAGGGTTAGGGATAGGTTTAGGGTTAGGGTTAGGCTAAGGGTAAGGGTTAGGGTTAGGGTTAGGGTTAGGGTTAGGGTTAGGAAAAGTGTAAGTGTTAGGGTTAGGGTTAGGGTTAGGGCTTAGTGTTAGGGTTAGGTTTAGGGTTGTGGTTAGGGTAATGGTAAGGGTTAGGGTTAGGGTTAGTGTTAGGTTTAGGGTTCGAGTTAGGTTAAGTGTAAGTGTTAGGTTTAGGGTTAGGGTTAAGGTTAGGGTGAGGGTTAGGGTTAGGGTTAGGGTAAGGGTTAGGGTTAGGGTTAGGGTTAGGGTTAGGGTAAGGGTATGTGTTAGGGTTAGGGTTAGGGTTAGGGGTAATGTTAGGTTTAGCGTTAGGGTAAGGTTGAATGTTAGGGTTAGGGTTAGGTTTAGGATAAGGGTTAGGGTTATGGTTAGGTTAAGTGTTAGGGTTAGGGTTAGGGTTTGGGAAAGGGTTAGGGTTAGGGTTAAGGTTAGGTAAGGGTTAGGGTTAGGGTTAGGGTAAGGATAAGAGTAAGGTTTAAGTTTACGGCTGGTTAGGGTTAGGGTTAGGGCTAAGGTTAGGGTTAGGGTTAGGGTAAGGGTAAGGGTTGGGGTTAGGATTAGAGTTAGGTTTAGGGTACGGGTAAGGGTAAGGTTTAGAGTTAGGGTTATGTTTAGGGTTAGGGTTAGGGTTAGGGTAAGGTTTAGGGTTAGGTTAGGGTTAGGGTTAGGCTTAGGGTTAGGGTTAGGGTTTGGGTAAGGTTTAGGGTTAGGGTTAGGGTTAGCTTTTGGGTTGTGCTTAAGGTTAGTGTTAGGGTTAGGATAAGGGTAAGGGTTAGGGTTAAGGTTAGTTTAAGGGTTAGGGTTAGGGTTAAGGTAAAGGTAAGGGTTAGGGTTAGGGTTAGGTTTATGCTTAGGGTAAGGGTTAGGCTTAGGGTTAGGTTTAGGGTTAGGGTAAGGGTAAGTGTTAAGGTTAGGGTTAGGGTTAGGGTTAGGGTTAGTGTTAGGATAAGGGTAAGGGTTAGGGTTAGGGTTAGGGTTAGGGGTTAGGGTTAGGGTGAGGGTTAGGGATAATGTTAGGGTTAGCGTTAAGGTTAGGGTTAGGGTTAGGTTTAAGGTTAGGGTTATGGTAAGGGTTAGGGTTACGGTTAGCGTTAGGGTTAGGGTTAGGAAAAGTGTAAGAGTTAGGGTTAGGTTTATGGTTTAGGGTTATGGTTAAGGTAATGGTAAGGTTTAGGGTTAGGGTTACGGTTAGTGTTAAGTTTAGGGTTCGGGTTAGGGGAAGGGGGAGGGTTAGGGTTAGGTTTAGGCTTAGGGTTAGGGTTAGCGTTAATGTAAGGGTTAGGGTTAGGGTTAGAGTTAGGTTTAGGGCTAGGCTAAGGGTAAGGGTTATGGTTAGGGTTAGGGTTAGGTCAAGGGTTAGGGTTAGGGGTTAGGTTTAGGATTAGGGTTAGGGTAAGGGTTAGGGTTAGGCTTAGGGTAAGGATTAGGGTTAGGGTTAGGTTTAGGGTAAGAGTAAGTGTTAGGATTAGGGTTAGGGTTTGGGTTAGGGTTAGGGTTAGGGTAAAGGTTAGGGTTAGAGTTAGGTTTAAGGTTAGGGTAAAGGTAAGGGTTATGGTTAGGAATAGGGTTAGGTTAAGGGTTAGGGATAGCGGTTAGGGTTAGGGTAGGGTAAGGGTAAGTGTTAGGGTTAGGGTTAGGGTTAGGGTAAGGTTTAGGCTTAGGTTTAGTGTTAGGATTAGGGTAAGGGTTAGGTTTAGGGTTAAGGTTAGGGTTAGGATAAGGGTTAGGGTTAGGGTAAGGGTAAGTGTTAGGATTAGGGTTAGGGTTAGTGGTAGGATAAGGGTAAGGGTTAGGGTTAGGGTTGGAGTTAGGGTTAGGGATTAGGGTTATGTTTAGGTTTAGGGTTAGGGTTAGGGTTAAGTTTAGGGTTAGGGTTAGGTTTAGCTCTAGGGTTAGGGTAAGGGTAAGGGTTAGGGTTAGGGTTAGGTGTAGGGTTGCGTTAAGGTTATGGTTAGGGTTAGGGTAAGGGTAAGGGTTAGGGATAGGGTTAGGGTTAGGGTAGGGGTTAGGGTTAGGGTTAGGGTTAGGTTTAGGGTTACAGTTAAGGTTAGGGTTAGGGTTAGGTTAAGGGTATGTGTTAGGGTTAGGGTTAGGGTAAGGGTAAGTGTTACGGTTAGTGTTAGGGTTAGGGTTAGGATAAGGGTAAGGGTTAGGGTTAGGGTTAGAGTTAGGGTTAGGGATTAGGGTTATGTTAAGGTTTAGGGTTAGGGTTAGGGTAATGGTAAGGGTTAGTGTTAGGGTTAGGGTTAAGGTCAGGGTTAGGGTTAGGTTTAGGGTTAGGGTTAGTGTAGGGTAAGGGTAAGTGTTAGGGTTAGGGTTAGGGTTAGGGTAAGGGTTAGGCTTAGGGTTAGGGTTAGGGTTAGGTTAAGTGTTAGGGTTAGGGTTAGGGTTAGGGTAAGTGTTAGGGTAAGGTTAGGGTTAGGTTTATGGTTGGGGTTAAAGTTAGGGTTAGGGTAGGTTAAGGGTAAGGGTGAGGATTATGGTTAGGGTAAGGGTAAGTGTTAGGGTTACGGTTAGGGTTAGGGATCGGGGTTAGGGTTAGTGTTAGGTTTAGGGGTAGGTTTAGGTTTAGGGGTAGGGTAAGGGTAAGTGTTAGGGTTAGGGTTATTGTTAGGTTCAGGGTTAGGGTTAGTGAAAGGGTAATGGTTAGGTTTAGGGTTAGGGTTAGGGTAAGGTTAGGGTTAGGGTTGGGGTTAGGGTTTGGGTTAGGGTTAGGTTTAGGGTTAGGGTTAGGGTAAGTGTAAGCGTTAGGGTTAGTGTTAGGTTTAGGAAAAGGGTAAGGGTTAGGGTTAGTGTTAGGGTTAGTGTAAGGTTTAGGTTTAGGGTTAGGGTTAGGTTAAGGGTTAGAGTTATGGTTAGCATTAAGGTTAGGGTTAGGGTGAGGGTAAGGGTAAGGGTTAAGGTTAGAGTTTGGGTTAGGCTACGGGTAAGGGTTAGGATTAGGGTTAGATTTACGGTTAAGATGAGAGTTAGGTTTAGGGTATCGTTAATGGTTAGGGTTAGGGTTAGCGGAGGGATAGGGTTAGGGTAAGGCTTAGGGTTAGGTTTAGGTGTAGGTTTACGGTAAGCGTTAGGGTTATGGTTTGGGTAAGGGAAGGGTTAGGGTTAAGGTTAGGGTTAGAGTTAGGATTTGGGTTAGGGTTAGGGTAATGGTAAGGGTTACGGTTAGGTTTAGAGTTAGAGTTAGATTAAGGGTAAGGGTTAGGTTTAGGGTTTGGGTTAGGTTTAGGTTTAGGGTTATGGTTAGGGTTAGGGTATGGATAAGGGTTAGGGTTAAGGTTAGGGTTAGTGTTTGGGTTAGGGTTAGGGTTAAGGTTAGGGTTAGGGTTAGGGTAAGGGTAAGGGTTAGGGTTAGGTTTAGGGTTAAGGTTAGGGTAAGGGTAAGGTTAAGGGTTAGGGTTAGGTTTAGGGTTAGGGTTAGGGTTAGGATTACGGTTAAGGTAAGGGTAAGGGTTAGGTTTAGGATTAGGGTTATGGTTAGGGTAAGGGTTAGGGTTAGGGTTAGGGTTAGGGTTAGGGTTAGCTTAAGGGTAAGTGTTAGGCTTACGGTTAGGGTTAGGGTAAGTGTTAGGGTAAGGGTAAGTGTTAGGTTTAGGTTTTGTCTTAGGGTAAGGGTA
The DNA here is from genome assembly GCA_024803745.1 of Megascapheus bottae. Classification (NCBI taxonomy): domain Eukaryota; kingdom Metazoa; phylum Chordata; class Mammalia; order Rodentia; family Geomyidae; genus Megascapheus; species Megascapheus bottae. The sequence goes on along the minus strand of JANJXV010000791.1, from coordinate 178,167 downwards.
AGTGTTAGTGTTAGGGATAGGGTTAGTGTTAGCATAAGGGTAAGAGTTATGGTTACGGTTAGGGATAGTGTTAGGGTTAGCTTTAAGGTTAGGGTTAGGGTTAGGTTTAGGGTTAGGTTTATGATAAGGGTAAGGGTTAGGGATAGGGTTAAGGTTAGGGATAGGGTTAGGGTTAGGGTTCGTGCTAGGGTATGGGGAAGTTTTAGGGTTAGGGTTAAGGTTAGGGTTAGGGTTCGTGTTAGGGTATGGGAAGTGTTAGGGTAAGGGTTAGGGTTAGGGTTAGGGTAAGGGTTAGGGTTAGTGTTAGGGTTTGGGTTAGAGTTAGAGTTAGGTTTAGGGGTAGGGTAAGGGTAAGGGTTAGGGTTAGGGTTAGGGTTATGTTAAGGTTTAGGGTTAGGGGTTAGGGTTAGGGTTGGTTTAGGGTAAGGGTTAGGGTTAGGGTTAGGTTTAGGTTTAGGGTTAGGGTTAGGGTTAAGGTTAGGTTAAGGGTTAGGTTTAGGGTTAGGGAAAGTGTAAGGGTTAGGTTTAGGGTTAGGGTTATGGTGAGGTTTAGGTTTAGGTTTAGGGTTAGGGTAAGGGTAAGTGTTAGGCTTAGGGTTAGGGTTAGGGTAAATGTTAGGGTAAGGGTTAGGTTTAGGTTTAGGTTTGGGGTTAAGGTTAGGGTTAGGGTTAGGGTAAGGGTAAGTTTTAGGGTTAGGGTTAGGGTTAGGGTAAGTGTTAGGTTTAGGATTAGGGTAAGGGTAAGGTTAGGGTTACGGTTAGGTTTAGGGTTAGGGTTAGCGTTAGGTTTAGGGTTGGGGTTAAGTTTAGGGTTAGGATTAGGATAAGGGTAAGGGTTAGGGGTAGGTAAGGGTTAGGGTTAGGTTTAGGGTTAGGGTTAACGTTAGGTTTAGGGTTGGGGTTAAGTTTAGCGTTAGAGATAGGGTAAGGGTAAGGGTTTAGGGTTAGGATTAGAGTTAGGGTTAGGGTTATGATTTGGGTTACGGTTAGGGTTAGGGTAAGGGTTAGTGTAAGGGTATGTGTTAGGGTTAGGGTTAGGGTTAGGTTAGGGTTAGGGTCAGCGTTAGGGTAAGGGTAAGGGATAGGGTTAGGGTTAGGGGTAAGGTAAGGGTAAGGGTTAGGGTTAGGGTTAGGGTTATGGTTAGGGTAAGCATTAGGTTTAGAGTTAGGTTTAGGTTTAGTGTAAGGGTAAGTGTTAGGGATAGGTTTAGGGTGAGGGTTAGTGTTAGGATAAGGGTAAAGGTTAGGGTTAGGGTTAGGGTTAGGGTTAGGGTAAGGGTTAGGATTAGGTTTAGGTTTAGGGTTAGGGTAAGGGTAAGTGTTAGGGTTAGGTTTAGGGTTAGTGTTAGGATAAGGGTAAGGCTTAGGGTTAGTGTTAAGGTTAGGGTTAGGGGTTAGGGTTGGGGTTAGGGTTAGGTTTAGGTTTAGTGTTAGGGTGAGGGTAAGGGTTAGGGTTAGGGTTAGGGTTAGTGTTAGGTTTAGTGTTAGGGTCAGGGCAAGGGTTAAGGATAGGTTTAGGGTTAGGTTTAAGTTTAGGATTTAGGTTTAGGGATAGGTTTAGGGTTAGGGTTAACCTAAGGGTAAGGGTTAGGGTTAGGGTTAGGGTTAGGAAAAGTGTAAGGGTTAGGGTTAGGGTTAGGGTTAGGAGTTAGTGTTAGGGTTAGGGTTGTGGTTAGGGTAATGGTAAGGGTTAGGGTTAGGGTAGGTGTTAGGTTTAGGGTTCGGGTTAGGTTAAGTGTAAGGGTTAGGTTTAGGGTTAGGGTTGAGGTTAGGGTGAGGGTTAGGGTTAGGGTTAGGGTTAGGGTAAGGGTTAGGGGTAGGGTTAGGGTAAGTGTTAGGGTTAGTGTTAGGGTTTGGGTTAGGGTTAGGGTTAGGGTTAGGGTTAGGGGTTAGGGTTGGGGTTAGGGTTAGGTTTATGGTTAGTGTTAGGGTGAGGGTAAGGGTTAGGGTTAGGGTTAGGGTTAGTGTTAGGTTTAGGGTTAGGGTCATGGTAAGGGTTAGGGATAGGGTTAGGATTAGGTTTAGATTTAGTGTTAGGGTAAGTTAAGGGTTAGGGTTAGGTTTAGGGTTAGTGTTATATTTAGGGTTAGGGTCAGGGTAAGGGTTAGAGATAGGGTTAGGGTTAGGGTTAAGGATAGGGTTAGGGTTAGGGATATGTTTAGGGTTAGGGTTAGGGTAAGGGTAATGTTTAGGGTTAGGTTTAGGGTTAGGAAATGTGTAAGGGTTAGGTTTAGGGTTAGGGTTAGGGCTTAGGGTTACGGTTAGGGTTAGAGTTAGGGTTTGGGTTGAGGTTAGGGTAATGGTAAGGGATAGGGTTAGGGTTAGTGTTAGGTTTAGGGTTCGGGTTAGTTTAAGTGTAAGGGTTAGGTTTAGGGTTAGGGTTAAGGTTAGGGTTAGGGTTAGGGTTACGGTTAGGGTAAGGGTTAGGGTTAGGTTTAGGGTGAGTGTTAGGGTTAGTGTTAGGGTTTGGGTTAGGGTTAGAATTAGATTTAGGGTTAGGGTAAGGGTAAAGTTTATGGTTAGGATTAGGGTTAGGTTAAGGTTAGGGTTAGGGGTTAGGTTTAGGATTAGGGTTAGGGTAAGTTTAAGGGTTAGGGTTATGGTTAGTGTCAGGTTTAGGGTTGGGGTTCAGGTTAGGATTAGGGTTAGGGTAAGCGTCAGGGTTAGGATTAGGGTTAGGGTTAGCTTTATGGTTAGAGTTAGGGTTAGTTTTACGGTTATGGTTAGGATTAGGGTTAGGGTTAGTGTTAGGGTTAGGGTTAGTGTTAGAATAAGGGTAAGGGTTAGGGTTAGGTTTAGAGTTAGGGTTATGGTAAGGGTTAGGGTTAGGATTAGGTTTAGGGTTAGGATAAGGGTAAGTGTTAGGGTTAGGGTTAGGGTTAGTGTTAGGATTAGGGTAAGGGTTAGGGTTAGGGTTAGTTTTAGGTTTAGGGTTAGGGTTAGGTTTTGGGTTAGGGTTAGGGTAATGGTAAGGGTTAGGTTAAGGGTTAGGGTTAGGGTTAGTTTTAGGGTTAGTGTTCGTGTTAGGGTATGGGGAAGTGTTAGGGTTAGGGTTAGGGTTAAGGTTAGGGTGAGGGTTAGGGTTAGGGTTCATGTTAGAGTATGGGGAATTGTTAGGGTAAGGTTTAGGGTTAGGGTTAGGGTTAGGGTAAGGGTTAGGGTTAGTGTTAAGGTTTGGGTTAGAGTTAGAGTTAGGTTTAGGGGTAGGGTAAGGGTAAGGGTTATGGTTAGGGTTAGGTTTATGTTAAGGGTTAGGGTTAGTGGTTAGGGTTAGGGTTAGGGTTTGTGTAAGGGTTAGGGTTAAGGTTAGGTCAAGGGTTAGGGTTAGGGTTAGGGTTAGGGAAAGGGTAAGTGTTAGGGTTAGGGTTAGGGTTAGGGTTAGGGTAAGGGTTAGGGTTAAGGTTAGGTTAAGTGTTAGGTTTAGCGTTAGGGAAAGTGTAAGGGTTAGGGTTAGGGTTAGGGTAAGGGTTAGGGTTAGGGAAAGGGTAAGGGTAAGTGTTAGGCTTAGGGTTAGGGTTAGGGTAAGTGTTAGGGTAAGGATTAGGGGTAGGTTTAGATTTGGGGTTAAGGTTACGGTTAGGGTTAGGGTAAGGGTAAGGGTTAGGGTTAGGGTTAGGGTTAGGGTAAGTGTTAGGTTTACGGTTAGGGTAAGGGTAACTTTAGGGTTACGGTTAGGTTTAGGGTTAGGTGTTAGGGTTAGGGTTAGGGTTAGGGTTATTTTTAGGGTTAAGGTTAGGGTAAGGGTAAGGGTTAGGGTTAGGGTTAGGTTTAGCGTTAGGGTTAGGCTAAGGGTAAGGGTTAGGGTTAGGGTTAGCGTTAAGGTGAGGGTTAGGGTTAGGGTTTGGGTTAGGGTTATGTTTAGGGTTAGGGTTAGCGTAATTGTAAGGGTTAGGGTTAGGGTTAGGTTTAGGGAAAGTGTAAGGATTAGGTTTAGGGTTAGGTTTAGGTTTAGGGATAGGGTTATGGCTAGGGTTAGCGTAAGGATAAGGGTAAGGTTTAAGGTTAGGGCTGGGTTAGTGTTAGGGTTAAGGTTAGGGTTAGTTTTAGGGTAAGGATAAGGGTTAGGGTTAGGTTTAGGGTTAGGGTTAGGGTAAGGGTAAGGGTAAGGATTAGGGTTAGGGTTAGGTTTATGGTTAGGGTTAGGCTTAGGGTTAGGGTTAGGGTAAGGGTAAGAGTTAGGGTTAAGATTAGGGTTAGGGTTAGGTTAAGTGTTAGGGGTAGGTAAGGGTTAGGGTTAGGTTTAGGGTTAGAGTTAGGTTTAGGGTTGGGGTTAAGTTTAGGGTTAGGTTTAGGGTAAGGTACGGGTTAGGGTTAGGGTTAGGGTTAGGGTTAGGGTTATGTTTAGGGTTACGGTTAGGGTTAGGGTAAGGGTTAGTGTAAGGGTATGTGTTAGCTTTACAGTTAGGGTTAGGTTAGGGTTAGGGTCAGCGTTAGAGTAAGGGTTAGGTGTAGGGTTAGGGTTAGGTTTAGGTTTAGGGTAAGGGTAAGTGTTAGGGTTAGGTTTAGGGTTAGGGTTAGTGTTAGAATAAGGGTAAAGGTTAGGGTTAGTGTTAGGGTTAGGGTTAGGGTAAGGGTTAGGGTTAGGGTTATGTTTAGGGTTAGGGTAAGGATAAGTGTTAGGGTTAGGGTTAGGGTTAGGGTTAGTGTTAGGATAAGGGTAAGGCTTAGGGTTAGTGTTAGGGTTAGGGTTAGGGGTTAGGGTTGGGGTTAGGGTTAGGTTTAGGGTTAGTGTTAGCGTAAGGGTAATGGTTAGGGTTAGGGTTAGGGTTAGTGTTAGGTTTAGGGTTAGGGTCAGCGTAATTGTTAGGGATAGGGTTAGGGTTAGGGTTAAGGTTAGGGTTAGGGTTAGTGATAGGTTTAGGCTTAAGGTTAGGGTAAGGGTAAGGTGTAGGGTTAGGGTTAGGGTTAGGAAAAGTGTAAGGGTTAGGGTTAGGGTAAGGGTTAGGGTTAGGGTTAGGGTTGGGTTAGTGTAATGGTAAGGTTTAGGGATAGGGTTAGGGTTAAGGTTAGGGTGAGGGTTAGGGTTAGGGTTAGGGTAAGGGTTAGGGTTAGGGTTAGGGTTAGTGTTAGGTTTAGGGTTGGGGTTAAGGTTAGGGTTAGGGTTGGGGTAAGGGTGAGTGTTAGGGTTAGGGTTACGGTTAGGCTTCGTTTTTGGGTTATGGTTAGGATTAGGGTTAGGGTTAGGGTTAGGGTAAGGATTAGGTTTAGGTTAAGGGCAAGGGTTAGGGTTAGGCTTAGGGTTAGGGTTATATTTAAGGTTATGGTTAGATTTAGGGTTATGGTTAAGGTTTGGGTTAGGGTTAGCGTTAGGGTAAGGGTAAGGGATAGGTTTAGGGTTAGGTTTAGGTTAGGGTTAGGGTCAGCATTAGGGTAAGGGTAAGGGATAGGGTTAGGGTTAAGGTAAGGGTAAGGGTTAGGGTTAGGGTTAGGGTTATGGTTAGGGTAAGGTTTACGTGTAGGTTTAGTTTAGGGTTAGGGTAAGGGTAAGTGTTAGGTTTAGGGTTAGGATTAGGATAAGGGTAAAGGTTACGGTTAAGGTTAGGGTTAGGGTTAGGGTAAGGGTTAGGGTTAGGGTTAGGTTTAGGTTTAGGGTAAGGGTAAGTGTTAGGGTTAGTGTTAGTGTTAGTGTTAGGATAATTGTGAGGCTTAGGTTTAGTGTTAGGGTTAGGGTTAGGGGTTAGGGTTGTGGTTAGGGTTAGGTTTAGGGTTAGTGTTAGGGTAAGGATAAGGGTTAGGGTTAGGGTTAGTGTAAGTGTTAGGTTTAGGGTTAGGGTCAGGGTAAGGGTTTGAGATAGGTTTAGGGTTAGGGTTAAGGTTAGGTTATGGTTAGGGATATGTTTAGGGTTAGGGTTAGGGTAAGGGTAAGGGTTAGGGTTAGGGTTAGGGTTAGGGTTAGGAAAAGTGTAAGGGTTAAGGTTAGGGTTAGGGTTAGGGCTTAGGGTTAGGTTAAGTGTAAGGTTTAGGTTTAGGGTTAGGGTTAGGGTTAGGGTAAGTGTTAGGGTTAGTGTTAGTGTTTGGGTTAGGGTTAGAATTAGGTTTAGTGTTAGGGTAAGGGTTAAGTTTATGGTCAGGGTTAGGGTTACGTTAAGGTTAGGGTTAGGGGTTAGGTTTAGGATTAGGGTTAGTGTAAGGTTAAGGGTTAGGGTTAAGGTTAGTGTTAGGTTTAGGGTTGGGGTTAAGGTTAGGGTTAGGGTTAGGGTAAGGGTGAGGGTTAGGATTAGGGTTAGTGTTAGGGTTAGGGTTAGGTTTATGGTTAGGGTTAGGGTTAGTTTTAGGGTTATGGTTAGGATTAGGGTTAGGGTTAGGTTAGGGTAAGGATTAGGTTTAATTTTAGGGTAAGGGTTAGGGTTAGGCTTAGGGTTAGGGTTATGTTTAGGGTTACGGTTAGGTTTAGGGTTAGGGTTAAGGTTAGGGCTAGGGTTAGCGTTAGGGTAAGGGTAAGGGATTAGGTTAGGGTTAGGGTTAAGGTAAGGGTAAGGTATGGGTTAGGTTTAGGGTTAGGGTTATGGTAACGGTTAGGGTTAGGATTAGGTTTAGGGTTAGGATATGGGTAAGTGTTAGGGGGAGGGTTAGGGTTAGTGTTAGGATAAGGGTAAGGGTTAGGGTTAGGGTTAGGGGTTAGGATTAGGGTTAGGTTTACTGTTAGTTTAGGGTTAGGGTAAGGGTAAGGGTAAGGGTTAGGGTTAGGGTTAGGGTTAGGTTTAGGGTTAGGGTAAGGGTTAGGGATAGGGTTAGGGTAAAGGTATGTGTCAGGGTTAGGGTTAACGTTAGGTTTAGGGTTAGGATTAGGGTAAGGGTAAGGTTTAGGGTAAGGGTTTGGGTTACGGTTAGAAAAAGTGGAAGGGTTAGGGTTAGGTTTAGGGTTAGGGTTAGGGGTTATGTTTAGGGTTAGGGTAAGGGTTAGGTTTAGGGTTGGGGTTAGGGTAATGGTAATGGTTAGGGTTAGGGTTATTGTTAGTGTTAGGGTTAGGGTTAGGGGAAGGGTAAGTGTTAGGGTTAGGGTTAGCGTTAGGGTTAGGGTAAGGGTTAGGGTTAGGTTTAGGGTTAGGGTAAGGGTAAGGGTTAGGGTTAGGTTTAGGGTTAGAGTTAGGGTAAGGGTTAGTGTAAGGGTATGTGTTAGGGTTTGGGTTAGGGTTAGTTTAGGGTTAGGGTCAGCGTTAGGGTAAGGGTAAGGGATAGGATTAGGTTTATGGTTAAGGTAAGGGTAAGGGTTAGGGTTAGGGTTAGGTTTATGTTTAGGGTAAGGGTTAGGTGTAGGGTTAGGGTTAGGTTTAGGTTTTGGGTAAGGGTAAGTGTTACGGTTAGGTTTAGGGTTAGGGTTAGTGTTAGGATAAGGGTAAAGGTTAGGGTTAGTTTTAGGGTTAGGATTAGGGTAAGGGTTAGGGTTAGGGTTAGCTTTAGGGTTAGGGTAAGGGTAAGAGTTAGGGTTAGGGTTAGGGTTAGTGTTAGGATAAGGGTAATGCTTAGGGTTAGTGTTAGGGTTAGGGTTAGGGGTTAGGGTTGGGTTTAGGGTTAGGTTTAGGGTTAGCATTAGGGTAAGGGTAAGGGTTAGGGTTAGGGTTAGGCTTAGTGTTTGGTTTAGGGTTAGGGTCAGGGTAATGGTTAGGGATAGGGTTAGGGTTACGGTTAAGGTTAGGGTTAGGGTTAGGGATAGGTTTACGGTTAGGGTAAGGGTAAGGGTTAGGGTTAGGGTTAGGGTTAGGGTTAGGAAAAGTGTAAGGGTTAGGGTTAGGGTTAGGGTTAGGGGTTAGGGTTAGGGTTAGGGTTGGGGTTAGGGTAATGGTAAGGGTTAGGGATAGGGTTAGGGTTAAGGTTAGGGTGAGGGTTAGGGTTAGGGTTAGGGTTAGGGTAAGGGTTAGGGTTAGGGTTAGGGTTAGGGTTAGTGTAAGCGTTAGGGTTATTGTTAGGGTTTGGGTTAGGGTAAGAGTTAGGTTTAGGTTTAGGGTAAGGGTAAAGTTTATGGTTAGTGTTATGGTTAGGTTAAGGTTAGTGTTAGGGGTTAGGTTTAGGATTATGGTTAGGGTAAGTTTAAGGGTTAGGGTTAGGGTTAGTGTTAGGTTTAGGTTTGGGGTTAAGGTTAGGGTTAGGGTTGGGGTAAGGGTGAGGGTTGGGATTAGGGTTAGGGTTAGGGTTAGGGTTCGTTTTAGGGTTACGATTAGGGTTAGGGTTAGGGTTAGGGTTAGGGTAAGGATTAGGTTTAGGTTTAGGGTAAGTGTTAGGGTTAGGCTTAGGGTTAGGGTTATGTTTAGGGTTACGGTTAGGTTTAGGGTTAGGGTTATGGTTAGGGTTAGGGTTAGCGTTAGGGTAAGGGTAAGGGATTAAGTTAGGGTTAGGGTTAAGGTAAGGGTAAGGGTTAGGGTTAGGATTAGGGTTATGGTTATGTTAAGGATTAGGTTTAGGTTTAGTGTTAGGATTAGTGTAAGGGTAAGTGTTAGGGTTAGGGTTAGGGTTAGGTTAGGGTTAGGGTCACCGTTAGGGTAAGGGTAAGGCATAGGGTTAGGTTTAGGGTTAAGGTAACGGTAAGGGTTAGGGTTATGGTTAGGGTTATGGTTAGGGTAAGGTTTAGGTGTAGGGTTAGGTTTAGGGTTAGGGTAAGTGTAAGTGTTAGGGTTAGGGTTAGTGTTAGGATAAGGGTAAAGGTTAGGGTTAGTGTTAGGGTTAGGGTAAGGTCTAGGGTTAGGGTTAGGTTTAGGTTTAGGGTAAGGGTAAGTGTTAGGGTTAGTGTTAGGTTAGTGTTAGGATAATTGTAAGGCTTAGGGTTAGTGTTAGGGTTAGGGTTAGGGGTTAGGGTTGTGGTTAGGGTTAGGTTTATGGTTAGTGTTAGGGTAAGGGTAAGGGTTAGGGTTAGGGTTAGGGTTAGTGTTAGGTTTAGGGTTAGGGTCAGGGTAAGTGTTAGAGATAGGCTTAGTGTTAGGGTTAAGTTTAGGTTAGGGTTAGGGATATGTTTAGGGTTAGGGTTAGGGTAAGGGTCAGGATTAGGGTTAGGGTTAGGGTTAGGGTTAGGAAAAGTGTAAGGGTTAGGGTTAGGGTTAGGGTTAGGGCTTAGGGTTAGGGTTAGAGTTAGGGTTAGGGTTGGGGTTAGGGTAATGTTAAGGGATAGGGTTAGGGTTAGTGTTAGGTTTAGGGTTCGGGTTAGGTTAAGTGTAAGGGTTAGGTTTAGGGTTAGGGTTAGGGTTAGGGTAAGGATAAGAGTAAGGTTTAAGGTTATGGCTGGTTAGGGTTAGGGTTAGGGCTAAGGTTAGGGTAGGGTTAGGGTAAGGGTAAGGGTTGTGGTTAGGATTAGCGTTAGGTTTAGGGTACGGGTAATGGTAAGGTTTAGAGTTAGGGTTATGTTGAGGTTAGGGTTAGGGTTAGGGTATGGGTTAGGGTTAGGATTAGGGTTAGGGTTAGGGTAAGGTTTAGGGTTAGGTTAGGGTTCGGGTTAGGTTTAGGGTTAGGGTTAGGGTAAGGCTAAGGTTTAGGGTTAGGGTTAGGGTTAGGTTTTGGGTTGGGCTTAAGGTTAGGGTTAGGGTAAGGGTAAGGGTTAGGATTAGGGTTAAGTTTAGGGTAAGTGTTAGGGATAGGGTTAAGGTAAGGGTAAGGGTTAGGGTTAGGGTTAGGTTTATGGTTAGGGTAAGGGATAGGCTTAGGCTTAGGTTTAGGGTTAGGGTAAGGGTAAGTGTTAAGGTTAGGGTTAGGGTTAGGGTTAGAGTTAGTGTTAGGATAAGGGTAAGGGTTAGGGTTAGGGTTAGGGTTAGGGTTAGGGTTAGGTTTAGGGTGTGGGTTAGGTTTAGGGTTAGGGTAAGGGTAAGTGTTAGGGTTAGGGATAGAGATAGTGTTAGGATAAGGTTAAGGGTTAGGGTTAGGGTTAGGCGTTAGGGTTAGGGTTAGGGTTAGGGATAATGTTAGGGTTAGCGTTAGGGTTAGGGTTAGGAAAAGTGTAAGAGTTAGGGTTAGGGTCAGGGTTAGGGTTAAGTTTAGGGTTAGGGTTCGTGTTAGGGTATGGGGAAGTGTTAGGGTAAGGGTTAGGGTTAATGTTAGGTAAGGGTTAGGTTTAGTGTTAGGGTTTGGGTTAGAGTTAGAGTTAGGTTTAGGGGTAGGGTAAGCGTAAGGGTTATGGTTAGGGTTAGGGTTATGTTAAGGGTTAGGGTTAGGGTTGGTTTAGGGTAAGGGTTAGGATTAAGGTTAGGTTAAGGGTTAGGGTTAGGGTTAGGGTTAGGGAAAGGGTAAGTGTTAGGGTTAGGGTTAGGGTTAGGTTTAGGTTTAGGGTTAGGGTTAGGGTTAAGTTTAGGTTAAGGGTTAGGGTTAGGGAAAGGGTAAGGGTTAGGTTTAGGGTTAGGGTTAGGGTAAGGTTTAGGGTTAGGGTTAGGGTAGGGTTAGGGAAAGGGTAAGTGTTAGGGTTAGGGTTAGGGTTAGGGTTAGGGTTAGGGTAAATGTTAGGGTAAGGGTTAGGGTTAGGTTTAGGTTTGGGGTTCAGGTTAGGGTTAGGGTTAGGGTAAGGGTTAGGGTAAGGTTAGGGTTACGGTTATGTTTAGTGTTAGGGTTAGCGTTAGGTTTAGGGTTGGGGTTAAGTTTAGGGTTAGGGTTAGGGTAAGGGTAAGGGTTTAGGGTTAGGGTTAGGGTAAGGGTTTGGGTTATGATTAGGCTTATGGTTAGGGTTAGGGTAAGGGTTAGTGTAAGGGTATGTGTTAGGGTTAGGGTTAGGGTTAGGTTAGGGTTAGGGTCAGCGTTAGGGTAAGTGTAAGGGATAGGGTTAGGGTTAGGGATAAGGTAAGGGTAAGGGTTAGGGTTAGGGTTAGGGTTAGGGTAAGCTTTAGGTGTAGGGTTAGGTTTAGGTTTAGTGTAATGGTAAGTGTTAGGGTTAGGTTTAGGGTGATGGTTAGTGTTAGGATAAGGGTAAAGGTTAGGGTTAGGGTTAGGGTTAGGGTTAGGGTAAGGGTTAGGGTTAGGTTTAGGTTTAGGGTTAGGGTAAGGGTAAGTGTTAGGGTTAGGTTTAGGGTTAGTGTTAGGATAAGGGTAAGGCTTAGGGTTAGTGTTAAGGTTAGGGTTAGGGGTTACGGTTGGGGTTAGGTTTAGGGTTAGTGTTAGGGTGAGGGTAAGGGTTAGGGTTAGGATTAGGGTTAGTGTTAGGTTTAGGGTTAGGGTCAGGGTAAGGGTTAGGGATAGGGTTAGGGTTATGTTTAAGGTTAGGGTTAGGGTTAGGAATAGGTTTAGGGTTAGGGTTAACCTAAGGGTAAGGGTTAGGGTTAGGGTTAGGGTTAGGAAAAGTGTAAGGGTTAGGGTTAGGGTTATGGTTAGGGGTTAGTGTTAGGGTTAGGGTTGTGGTTAGGGTAATGGTAAGGGTTAGGGTTAGGGTAGGTGTTAGGTTTAGGGTTCGGGTTAGGTTAAGTGTAAGGGTTAGGTTTAGGGTTAGGGTTAAGGTTAGGGTGAGGGTTAGGGTTAGGGTTAGGGTTAGGGTAAGGGTTAGGGGTAGGGTTAGGGTAAGTGTTAGGGTTAGTGTTAGGGTTTGGGTTAGGGTTAGGGTTAGGGTTAGGGGTTAGGGTTGGGTTAGGGTTAGGTTTAGGGTTAGTGTTAGGGTGAGGGTAAGGGTTAGGGTTAGGGTTAGGGTTAGTGTTATATTTAGGGTTAGGGTCAGGGTAAGGGTTAGAGATAGGGTTAGGGTTAGGGTTAAGGATAGGGTTAGGGTTAGGGATATGTTTAGGGTTAGGGTTAGGGTAAGGGTAATGGTTAGGGTTAGGTTTAGGGTTAGGAAAAGTGTTAGGGTTAGGTTCAGGGTTAGGGTTAGGGCTTAGGGTTAGGGTTAGGGTTAGAGTTAGGGTTTGGGTTGAGGTTAGGGTAATGGTAAGGGATAGGGTTAGGGTTAGTGTTAGGTTTAGGGTTCGGGTTAGTTTAAGTGTAAGGGTTAGGTTTAGGGTTAGGGTTAAGTTTAGGGTTAGGGTTAGGGTAAGGGTTAGGGTTAGGTTTAGGGTGAGTGTTAGGGTTAGTGTTAGGGTTTGGGTTAGGGTTAGAATTAGATTTAGGGTTAGGGTAAGGGTAAAGTTTATGGTTAGGGTTAGGGTTAGGTTAAGGTTAGGGTTAGGGGTTAGGTTCAGGATTAGGGTTAGGGTAAGTTTAAGGGTTAGGGTTAGGGTTAGGGTTAGGGTTAGGGTTAGGGTTAGGGTTAGGGTAAGGGTCAGGGTTAGGATTAGGGTTAGGGTTAGGTTTATGGTTAGAGTTAGGGTTAGTTTTAGGGTTGTGGCTAGGATTAGGGTTAGGGTTAGGGTTAGGGTTAGCGTTAGGGTTAGTGTTAGAATAAGGGAAAGGGTTAGGGTTAGGTTTAGAGTTAAGGTTATGGTAAGGGTTAGGGTTAGGATTAGGTTTAGGGTTAGGATAAGGGTAAGTGTTAGGGTAAGGGTTAGGGTTAGTGTTAGGATAAGGGTAAGGTTTAGGGTTAGGGTTAGGTTTAGGTTAAGGGTTAGGGTTAGGTTTTGGGTTAGGGTTAGGGTAATGGTAAGGGTTAGGTTTAGGGTTAGGGTTAGGGTTAGTTTTAGGGTTAGTGTTCGTGTTAGGGTATGGGGAAGTGTTAGGGTTAGGGTTAGGGTTAAGGTCAGGGTTAGGGTTAGGGTTAGGGTTCGTGTAAGGGTATGGGGAAGTGTTAGGGTAAGGGTTAGGGTTAGGGTTATGGTAAGGGTTAGGGTTAGTGTTAAGGTTTGGGTTAGAGTTAGAGTTAGGTTTAGGGGTAGGGTAAGGGTAAGGGTTATGGTTATGGTTAGGGTAATGTTAAGGGTTAGGGTTAGTGGTTAGGGTTAGTGTTAGGGTTAGGGAAAGGGTTAGGGTTAAGGTTAGGTCAAGGGTTAGGGTTAGGGTTAGGGTTAGGGTTAGGGAAAGTGTAAGTGTTAGGGTTAGGGTTAGGGTTAGGGTTAGGGTAAGGGTTAGGGTTAAGGTTAGGTTAAGGGTTAGGTTTAGGGTTAGGGAAAGGGTAAGGGTTAGGGTTAGGGTTAGGGTACTTGTTAGGGTAAGGATTAGGGGTAGGTTTAGATTTGGGGTTAAGGTTACGGTTAGGGTTAGGGTAAGGGTAAGGGTTAGGGTTAGGGGTAGGGGTAGGGTAAGTGTTAGGTTTACGGTTAGGGTAAGGGTAAGTTTAGGGTTATGGTTAGGTTTAGGGTTAGGTGTTAGGGTTATGGTTAGGGTAAGTGTTATTTTTAGGGTTAAGGTTAGGGTAAGGGTAAGGGTTAGGGTTAGGGTTAGGTTTAGGGTTAGGGTTAGGCTAAGGGTAAGGGTTAGGGTTAGGGTTAGCGTTTAGGTGAGGGTTAGGGTTAGGGTTTGGGTTAGGGTTATGTTTAGGTTTAGGGTTAGCGTAATTGTAAGGGTTAGGGTTAGGGTTAGTTTTAGGGAAAGTGTAAGGATTAGGTTTAGGGTTAGGTTTAGGTTTAGGGTTAGGGTTATGGCTAGGGTTAGCGTAAGGATAAGGGTAAGGTTTAAGGTTAGGGCTGGGTTAGTGTTAGGGTTAAGATTAGGGTTAGTTTTAGGGTAAGGATAAGGGTTAGGGTTAGGGTTAGGGTTAGGTAAGGGTATGTGTTAGGGTTAGGGTTATGGTTAAGGTTAGGGGTTATTGTTAGGTTTAGGTTTAGGGTTAGGGATAAGGTTAGGTTTAGGGTTACAGTTAGGGTAAGTGTTAGGGTTGGGGTTAGGGTTAGGGTGAAGGTTAGGGTTAGGGTTAGGGTCAGGGTAAGTTTTAGGGTTAGGGTTAGGGTTATGTTTAGGGTTACGGTTAGGGTTAGGGTAAGGGTTTGTGTTAGGGTTAGGGTTAGGGTTAAGGTTAGGATTAGGGTTATCATTAGGGTAAGGGTAATGGTTAGGGTTATGGTTGGGGTTAGGGTTAAGGTTAGGGTTAGGGATAGGATTAGGGTTAGGGATAGGTTTAGGGTTAGGGTAAGGTTTAGGTTTAGGGTTAGGGTTAGGGTTAAGGTTAGGGTTAGGGTTATCGATAGGGTAAGGGTAATGGTTAGAGTTAGGGTTGAGGTTAGGGTTAAGGTTAAGGTTAGGGATAGGATTAGGGTTAGGGTTAGGTTTAGAGTTAGGGTTAGGGTTAGGTTTAGGATTAGGTTTATTGTTAGGTTTATGGTAAGGATAAGGGTTAGGGTTAAGGTTAGGGTTAGAGTTAGGATTAGGGTTAAGGTTAGTGTTAGGGTAAGGGTTACGGTTAGGTTTAGGTTAGGGTAAGGGTAAGGGTTAGGTTTAGGGTTAGGGTTAGGTTTAGGATTAGGGTTATTGTTAGGGTTATGGTAAGGATAAGGGTAAGGGTTAAGGTTAGGTTTAGGGTTAGGGTTAGGGTTAGGTTAGGTTAAGGTTAGGGTTAGGGTAAGGATAAGGGTTAGGGTTAGGGTTAGGGTTAGGGTAATGGAAAGGTTAAGGGTTAGGGTTAGGTTTAGGGTTAGGGTTAGGGTTAGTGTTAGGGTTAGGGTTAGGTAAGGGTATGTGTTAGGTTTAGGGTTATGGTTAAGGTTAGGGTTAGGGGTAGCGTTAGGGTAAGGGTAAGGTTTAGGGTTAGGGTTAGGGTTAGGGTAAGGGTAAGTGTTAGGGTTATTGTTTGGGTTAGGGTAAGGGTAAGGGTTAGGGTTAGGGTTAGAATTAGGGTTAAGTTTAGGGTTAGGGTTAGGGTAAGGGTAAGGGTTAGGGTTAGGTTTAGGGTGAGGGTTAGGGTTAGGGTAAGTGTTAGGGTTAGGTTTAGGGTTAGGGTTAGGGTTAGGGTTAGGGTAAGGGTAAGGTTATGAATAAGTTTAGGGTTAGGAAAGTGTAAGGGTTAGGGTAAGGGTTAGGGTTAGGGTTAGGGTTAAGGTTAGGTTAGGGTTAGGGATATGTTTAGGGTTAGGGTTAGGGTAAGGGTAAGGGTTAGGGTTAGGGTTAGGGTTAGGGCTTAGGGTTAGGGTTAGAGTTAGGGTTAGGGTTGGGGTTAGGGTAATGGTAAGGGATAGGGTTAGGGTTAGTGTTAGGTTTAGGGTTCGGGTTAGGTTAAGTGTAAGGGTTAGGTTTAGGGTTAGGGTTAAGGTTTTCGTAGGGTTAGGGTTAGGGTTAGAGTAAGGGTTAGGTTTAGGGTAAGGGTAAGTTTTAGGGTTAGTGTTAGTGTTTGGGTTAGGGTTAGAATTAGGTTTAGGGTTAGGGTAAGGGTAAAGTTTATGGTTAGGGTTAGGGTTACGTTAAGTTTAGGGTTAGGGGTTAGGTTTAGTATTAGGGTTAGGGTAAGGTTAAGGGTTAGGGTTAGGGTTAGTGTTAGGTTTAGTTTTGGGGTTAAGGTTAGGGTTAGGGTTAGGGTAAGGGTGAGGGTTAGGATTAGGGTTAGTGTTAGGGTTAGGGTTAGGTTTATGGTTAGGGTTAGGGTTAGTTTTAGGGTTATGGTTAGTATTAGGGTTAGGGTTAGGGTTATGTTTAGCGTAAGGATTAGGTTTAGGTTTAGGGTAAGGGTTAGGGTTAGGCTTAGGGTTAGGGTTATGTTTAGGGTTACGGTTAGGTTTAGGGTTAGGGTTAAGGTTAGGGTTAGGGTTAGCGTTAGGGTAAGGGTAAGGGATTAGGTTAGGGTTAGGGTTAAGGTAAGGGTAAGGGTTAGGGTTAGGGTTAGGGTTATGGTTAGGGTTAAGTTTAGGTTTAGGTTTAGGTTTAGGGTTAGGGTAAGGGTAAGTGTTAGGGTTAGGGTTAGGGTTAGGGTTAGTGTTAGGATAAGGGTAAGTGTTAGGGTTAGGGTTAGAGTTAGGGGTTAGGGATAGGGTTAGGTTTAGTGTTAGTTTAGGGTTAGGGTAAGGGTAAGGGTAAGGGTTAGGGTTAGGTTTAGGGTCAGTGTTAGGTTTAGGGTTAGGGTAAGGGTAAGGGTTAGGGATAGGATTAGGGTAAAGGTATGTGTCAGGGTTAGGGTTAGGGTAAGGTTTAGGGTTAGGATTAGGGTAAGGGTAAGGGTTAGGGTAAGGTTTTGTGTTAGGGTTAGAAAAAGTGGAAGGGTTAGGGTTAGTTTTAGGGTTAGGGTTAGGGGTTAGGGTTAGGGTTAGGGTAAGGGTTAGGTTTAGGGTTAGGGTTAGGGTAATGGTAATGGTTAGGGTTAGGGTTATTGTTAGGGTTAGGGTTAGGGTTAGGGGAAGGGTAAGTGTTAGGGTTAGGGTTAGGGTTATGGTTAGGGTAACGGTTAGGTTTAGGTTTAGGTTTAGGGTTAGGGTAAGGGTAAGTGTTAGGGTTAGGGTTAGGGTTAGGGTTAGGGTTAGTGTTAGGATAAGGGTAAGTGTTAGGGTTAGGGTTAGGGTTAGGGGTGAGGGTTAGGGTTAGGTTTAGTGTTAGTTTAGGGTTAGGGTAAGGGTAAGGGTAAGGGTTAGGGTTAGGTTTAGGGTCAGTGTTACGTTTAGGGTTAGGGTAAGGGTAAGGTTTAGGGATAGGATTAGGGTAAAGGTATGTGTCAGGGTTAGGGTTAGGGTTAGGTTTAGGGTTAGGATTAGGGTAAGGGTAAGTGTTAGGGTAAGGTTTTGGGTTAGGGTTAGAAAAAGTTGAAGGGTTAGGTTTAGTTTTAGGGTTAGGGTTAGGGGTTAGGGTTAGGGTTAGGGTAAGGGTTAGGTTTAGGTTTAGGGTTAGGGTAATGGTAATGGTTAGGGTTAGGGTTATTGTTAGGGTTAGGGTTAGGGTTAGGGGAAGGGTAAGTGTTAGGGTTAGGGTTAGGGTTATGGTTAGGGTAAGGGTTAGGGTTAGGGTTAGTGTTAGGGTAAGGGTAAGTGTTAGGGTTAGGGTTAGGGTTAGGGTTAGGGTTAGGGTAAGTGTTAGGGTTAGGGTTAGTGTCAGAGTTAGGGTAAGTGTTAGGGTTAGGGTTAGGGTTAGGGTTAGGGTAAGGGTTAGGGTCAGGGTAAGGGTTAGGGTAAGGGTAAGTGTTACGGTTAGGGTTAGGGTTAGGGTAAGTGTTAGGGTAAGGTTAGGGTTAGGTTTAAGGTTGGGGTTAAGGTTAGGATTAGGGTTAGGTTAAGGGTTAGGGTTAGGGTAAGGGTAAGGGTAAGGGTAAACGTTAGATTTAGGGTTAGGATTAGGTTTAGGGTTAGGGTTAGGGTTAGGGTTAGCATTAAGGTTAGGTTTAGGGTGAGGGTAAGGGTAAGGGTTAGGGTTAGAGTTTGGGTTAGTTTAAGGGTAAGGTTTAGGGTTGGGATTAGAGTTAGGGTTAAGGTTATGGTTAGGGCGAGGGTTAGGATTAGGGTAAGGGTTAGGTTTTGGGTTAGGGTTAGGTTTAGGTTTAGGTTTAGGGTTAGGGTAAGGGTAAGGGTTAGGGTTAAGGTTAGGGTTAGAGTTAGGATTAGGGTTAGGGTGAGTGTAAGGGTAAGGGTTACGGTTAGGTTTAGGTTAGGGTAAGGGTAAGGGTTAGGTTTAGGGTTAGGGTTAGGTTTAGGTTTAGGGTTATTGTTAGGGTTATGGTAAGGATAAGGGTTAGGGTTAAGGTTAGGTTTAGGGTTAGGGTTAGGGTAAGGATAAGGGTTAGGGTTAGGTTTAGGGTTAGGTTTAGGGTAATGGGAAGGTTAAGGGTTAGGGCTAGGTTTATGGTTAGGGTTAGGGTTAGGGTTAGGTAAGGGTATGTGTTAGGGTTAGGGTTATGGTTAAGGTTAGGGTTAGGGTTAGCGTTAGGGTAAGGGTAAGGTTTAGGTTTAGGTTTAGCGTTAGGGTTAAGGTTAGGGTTAGGGTTAGGATTAGGGTTATGGATAGGTTTAGGGTTAGGGTAAGTATTAGGATTAGTGCTAGGGTTAGGGTTAGTTTTAGGGTTAGGGTTAGGATTCGGGTCAGGGAAAGGATAACGGTTAGGATTGGGTTTAGGGTTAGGCTTTGGTGTAGGGTTAGGGTAAGTATTAGGTTAGGGTTAGGGTTAGGTTAAGGGTTAGGGTTAGGGTTAGGTTTAGCATTAAGGTTAGGGTTAGTGTTAGGGTAAGGTTTAGGGTTAGGGTGAGGGTTAGGGTTAGAGTTTAGGGTTAAGGTTAGGTTCAGGGTTAGGGTTAGGGTAAGAGTAAGGGTTAAGTTTAGTGTTAGGGATAGGGTTAGGTTTAGGGTTACGGTTTGGGTAAGTGTTAGGGTGGGGTTAGGGTTAAGGTTAGGCTTAGGGTTAGGGTTAGGGTAAGTGTTAGGGTAAGGGTTAGGGTTAGGTTTAGGTTTGGGGTTAAGGTTAGGGTTAGGGTTAGGGTAAGGGTAAGTGTTAGGGTTAGGGT
>JANJXV010000791.1:132500-155000 GCA_024803745.1 Megascapheus bottae | reverse complement strand
GATAGGGTTAGGGTTAAGGTTAGGGTGAGGGTTAGGGTTAGGGTTAGGGTTAGGGTAAGGGTTAGGGTTAGGGTTAGGGTTAGGGTTAGGGTTAGTGTTAGGTTTAGGGTTGGGGTTAAGGTTAGGGTTAGGGTTGGGGTAAGGGTGAGGGTTAGTGTTAGGGTTAGGGTTAGGGTTCATTTTAGGGTTATGGTTAGGATTAGGGTTAGGGTTAGGGTTAGGGTAAGGATTAGGTTTAGGTTTAGGGTAAGGTTAGGGTTAGGCTTAGGGTTAGGGTTATATTTAGGGTTACGGTTAGGTTTAGGGTTATGGTTAAGTTTTGGGTTAGGGTTAGCATTAGGGTAAGGGATAGGGTTAGGGTTAGGGTTAGGTTAGGGTTAGGGTCAGCATTAGGGTAAGTGTAAGGGATAGGGTTAGGGTTAAGGTAAGGGTAAGGGTTAGGGTTAGGGTTAGGGTTATGGTTAGGGTAAGGTTTACGTGTAGGTTTAGGTTTAGGGTTAGGGTAAGGGTAAGTGTTAGGTTTAGGGTTAGTATTAGGATAAGGGTAAAGGTTAGGGTTAGGGTTAGGGTTAGGGTTAGGGTAAGGGTTAGGGTTAGGGTTAGGTTTAGGTTTAGGGTAAGGGTAAGTGTTAGGGTTAGTGTTAGGGTTAGTGTTAGGATAATTGTAAGGCTTAGGGTTAGTGTTAGGGTTAGGGTTAAGGGTTAGTTTTGTGGTTAGGGTTAGGTTTAGGGTTAGTGTTAGGGTAAGGATGAGGGTTAGGGTTAGGGTTAGGGTAAGTGTTAGGTTTAGGGTTAGGGTCAGGGTAAGGGTTTGAGATAGGTTTAGGGTTAGGGTTAAGGTTAGGTTATGGTTAGGGAAATGTTTAGGGTTAGGCTTAGGGTAAGGGTAAGGGTTAGGGTTAGGGTTAGGGTTAGGAAAAGTGTAAGGGTTAGGGTTAGGGTTAGGGCTTAGGGTTAGGTTGAGAGTTAGGGTTAGGGTTGGGGTTAGGGTAATGGTAAGGGATAGGGTTAAGGTTAGTGTTAGGTTTAGGGTTCGGGTTAGGTTAAGTGTAAGTTTAGGTTTAGGGTTAGGGTTAGGGTTAGGGTAAGTGTTAGGGTTAGTGTTAGTGTTTGGGTTAGGGTTAGAATTAGGTTTAGGGTTAGGGTAAGGGTAAAGTTTATGGTCAGGGTTAGGGTTACGTTAAGGTTAGGGTTAGGGGTTAGGTTTAGGATTAGGGTTCGTGTAAGGTTAAGAGTTAGGGTTAGGGTTAGTGTTAGGTTTAGGGTTGCGGTTAAGGTTAGGGTTAGGGTAAGCGTGAGGGTTAGGATTAGGGTTAGTGTTAGGGTTAGGGTTAGGTTTATGGTTCGGGTTAGGGTTAGTTTTAGGGTTATTGTTAGGATTAGGGTTAGGGTTAGGTTAGGGTAAGGATTAGGTTTAATTTTAGGGTAAGGGTTAGGGTTAGGCTTAGGGTTAGGGTTATGTTTAGGGTTACGGTTAGGTTTAGGGTTAGGGTTAAGGTTAGGGCTAGGGTTAGCGTTAGGGTAAGGGTAAGGGATTAGGTTAGGGTTAGTGTTAAGGTAAGGGTAAGGGTTAGGGTTAGGTTTAGGGTTAGGGTTATGGTAACGGTTAGGGTTAGGATTAGGTTTAGGGATAGGATATGGGTAAGTGTTAGGGTTAGGGTTAGGGTTAGTGTTAGGATAAGGGTAAGTGTTAGGGTTAGGGTTAGGGGTTAGGGTTAGGTTTAGGTTTAGTGTTAGTTTAGGGTTAGGGTAAGGGTAATGGTAAGGGTTAGGGTTAGGGTTAGGGTTAGGTTTAGGGTTAGGGTAAGGGTAAGGGTTAGGGATAGGGTTAGGGTAAAGGTATGTGTCAGGGTTAGGGTTAGGGTCAGGTTTAGGGTTAGGATTAGGGTAAAGGTAAGGGTTAGGGCAAGGGTTTGGGTTATGGTTAGAAAAAGTGGAAGGGTTAGGGTTAGGTTTAGGGTTAGGGTTAGGGGTTAGGTTTAGGGTTAGGGTAAGGGTTAGGTTTAGGGTTAGGGTTAGGGTAATGGTAATGGTTAGGGTTAGGGTTATTGTTAGGGTTAGGGTTAGGGTTAGGGGAAGGGTAAGTGTTAGGGTTAGGGTTAGGGTTATGGTTAGGGTAAGGGTTAGGGTTAGGTTTAGGGTTAGGGTAAGGGTAAGGGTTAGGGTTAGGGTTAGGGTTAGGGTTAGAGTTAGGGTAAGGGTTAGTGTAAGGGTATGTGTTAGGGTTTGGGTTAGGGTTAGTTTAGGGTTAGGGTCAGCGTTAGGGTAAGGGTAAGGGATAGGATTAGGTGTAGGTTTAAGGTAAGGGTAAGGGTTAGGGTTACGGTTAGGTTTATGGTTAGGGTAAGGGTTAGGTGTAGGGTTAGTGTTAGGTTTAGGTTTAGGGTAATGGTAAGTGTTAGGGTTAGGTTTAGGGTTAGGGTTAGTGTTAGGATAAGGGTAAAGATTATGGTTAGTTTTAGGGTTAGGGTTAGGGTAAGGGTTAGGGTTAGGGTTTGCTTTAGGGTTAGGGTAAGGGTAAGAGTTAGGGTTAGGGTTAGGGTTAGTGTTAGGATAAGGCTAATGCTTCGGGTTAGTGTTAGGTTTAGGGTTAGGGGTTAGGGTTGGGGTTAGGGTTAGGTTTAGGGTTAGCGTTAGGGTAAGGGTAAGGGTTAGGGTTAGGGTTAGGGTTAGTGTTAGGTTTAGGGCTAGGGTCAGGTTAATGGTTAGGGATAGGGTTAGGGTTAGGGTTAAGGTTAGGGTTAGGGTTAGGGATAGGTTTAGGGTTAGGGTTAGGGTAAGGGTTAGGGTTAGGGTTAGGGTTAGTGTTAGGTTTAGGGTTAGGGTCAGGGTAATGGTTAGGGATAGGGTTAGGGTTAGGGTTAAGGTTAGGGTTAGGGTTAGGGATAGGTTTAGGGTTAGGGTTAGGGTAAGGGTAAGGGTTAGGGTTAGGGTTAGGGTTAGGGTTAGGAAAAGTGTAAGGGTTAGGGTTAGGGTTAGGGTTAGGGTTACGGTTAGGGTAAGGGTTAGGTTTAGGGTTAGGGTTAGGGTAAGCGTTAGGGTTAGTGTTAGGGTTTGGGTTAGGGTAAGAGTTAGGTTTAGGGTTAGGGTAAGGGTAAAGTTTATGGTTAGTGTTATGGTTAGGTTAAGGTTAGTGTTAGGGGTTAGGTTTAGGTTTATGGTAAGGATAAGGGTTAGGGTTAAGGTTAGGGTTAGAGTTAGGATTAGGGTTAATGTTAGTGTAAGGGTAAGGGTTACGGTTAGGTTTAGGTTAGGGTAAGGGTAAGGGTTAGGTTTAGGGTTAGGGTTAGGTTTAGGATTAGGGTTATTGTTAGGGTTATGGTAAGGATAAGTGTAAGGGTTAAGGTTAGGTTTAGGGTTAGGGTTAGGTTTAGGTTAGGTTAAGGTTAGGGTTAGGGTTAGGGTAAGGATAAGGGTTAGGGTTAGGTTTAGGGTTAGGGTTAGGGTAATGGTAAGGTTAAGGGTTAGGGTTAGGTTTAGGGTTAGGGTTAGGGTTAGTGTTAGGGTTAGGGTTAGGTAAGGGTATGTGTTAGGGTTAGGGTTATGGTTAAGGTTAGGGTTAGGGGTAGCGTTAGGGTAAGGGTAAGGTTTAGGGTTAGGGTTAGGGTTAGGGTTAGGGTAAGGGTAAGTGTTAGGGTTATTGTTTGGGTTAGGGTAAGGGTAAGGGTTAGGGTTAGGGTTAGAATTAGGGTTAAGGTTAGGGTTAGGGTTAGGGTAAGTGTAAGGGTTAGGGTTAGGTTTAGGGTGAGGGTTAGGGTTAGGGTAAGTGTTAGGGTTAGTGTTAGGGTTAGGTTTAGGGTTAGGGTTAGGGTAAGGGTAAGGTTATGAAAAGTTTAGGGTTAGGAAAGTGTAAGGGTTAGGGTAAGGGTTAGGGTTAGGGTTAGGTTTAAAGTTAGGTTAGGGTTAGGGATATGTTTAGGGTTAGAGTTAGGGTAAGGGTAAGGGTTAGGGTTAGGGTTAGGGTTAGGGCTTAGGGTTAGGGTTAGAGTTAGGGTTAGGGTTGGGGTTAGGGTAATGGTAAGGGATAGGGTTAGGGTTAGTGTTAGGTTTAGGGTTCGGGTTAGGTTAAGTGTAAGGGTTAGGTTTAGGGTTAGGGTTATGTTTAGGGTTACGGTTAGGTTTAGGGTTAGGGTTAAGGTTAGGGCTAGGGTTAGCGTTAGGGTAAGGGTAAGGGATTAGGTTAGGGTTAGTGTTAAGGTAAGGGTAAGGGTTAGGGTTAGGTTTAGGGTTAGGGTTATGGTAACGGTTAGGGTTAGGATTAGGTTTAGGGTTAGGATATGGGTAAGTGTTAGGGTTAGGGTTAGGGTTAGTGTTAGGATAAGGGTAAGGGTTAGGGTTAGGGTTAGGGGTTAGGGTTAGGTTTAGGTTTAGTGTTAGTTTAGGGTTAGGGTAAGGGTAAGGGTAAGGGTTAGGGTTAGGGTTAGGGTTAGGGTTAGGTTTAGGGTTAGGGTAAGGGTAAGGGTTAGGGATAGGGTTAGGGTAAAGGTATGTGTCAGGGTTAGGGTTAGGGTTAGGGTTAGGTTTAGGGTTAGGATTAGGGTAAGGGTAAGGGTTAGGGTAAGGGTTTGGGTTATGGTTAGAAAAAGTGGAAGGGTTAGGGTTAGGTTTAGGGTTAGGGTTAGGGGTTAGGTTTAGGGTTAGGGTAAGGGTTAGGTTTAGGGTTAGGGTTAGGGTAATGGTAATGGTTAGGGTTAGGGTTATTGTTAGGGTTAGGGTTAGGGTTAGGGGAAGGGGAAGTGTTAGGGTTAGGGTTAGGGTTATGGTTAGGGTAAGGGTTAGGGTTAGGTTTAGGGTTAGGGTAAGGGTTAGGGTTAGGGTTAGGGTTAGGGTTAGGGTTAGAGTTAGGGTAAGGGTTAGTGTAAGGGTATGTGTTAGGGTTTGGGTTAGGGTTAGTTTAGGGTTAGGGTCAGCGTTAGGGTAAGGGTAAGGGATAGGATTAGGTGTAGGTTTAAGGTAAGGGTAAGGGTTAGGGTTAGGGTTAGGTTTATGGTTAGGGTAAGGGTTAGGTGTAGGGTTAGTGTTAGGTTTAGGTTTAGGGTAATGGTAAGTGTTAGGGTTAGGTTTAGGGTTAGGGTTAGTGTTAGGATAAGGGTAAAGATTATGGTTAGTTTTAGGGTTAGGGTTAGGGTAAGGGTTAGGGTTAGGGTTTGCTTTAGGGTTAGGGTAAGGGTAAGAGTTAGGGTTAGGGTTAGGGTTAGTGTTAGGATAAGGCTAATGCTTCGGGTTAGTGTTAGGTTTAGGGTTAGGGGTTAGGGTTGGGGTTAGGGTTAGGTTTAGGGTTAGCGTTAGGGTAAGGGTAAGGGTTAGGGTTAGGGTTAGGGTTAGTGTTAGGTTTAGGGTTAGGGTCAGGGTAATGGTTAGGGATAGGGTTAGGGTTAGGGTTAAGGTTAGGGTTAGGGTTAGGGATAGGTTTAGGGTTAGGGTTAGGGTAAGGGTAAGGGTTAGGGTTAGGGTTAGGGTTAGTGTTAGGTTTAGGGTTAGGGTCAGGGTAATGGTTAGGGATAGGGTTAGGGTTAGGGTTAAGGTTAGGGTTAGGGTTAGGGATAGGTTTAGGGTTAGGGTTAGGGTAAGGGTAAGGGTTATGGTTAGGGTTAGGGTTAGGGTTAGGAAAAGTGTAAGGGTTAGGGTTAGGGTTAGGGTTAGGGTTACGGTTAGGGTAAGGGTTAGGTTTAGGGTTAGGGTTAGGGTAAGTGTTAGGGTTAGTGTTAGGGTTTGGGTTAGGGTAAGAGTTAGGTTTAGGGTTAGGGTAAGGGTAAAGTTTATGGTTAGTGTTATGGTTAGGTTAAGGTTAGTGTTAGGGGTTAGGTTTAGGTTTATGGTAAGGATAAGGGTTAGGGTTAAGGTTAGGGTTAGAGTTAGGATTAGGGTTAAGGTTAGTGTAAGAGTAAGGGTTACGGTTAGGTTTAGGTTAGGGTAAGGGTAAGGGTTAGGTTTAGGGTTAGGGTTAGGTTTAGGATTAGGGTTATTGTTAGGGTTATATTAAGGATAAGGGTAAGGGTTAAGGTTAGGTTTAGGGTTAGGGTTAGGTTTAGGTTAGGTTAAGGTTAGGGTTAGGGTTAGGGTAAGGATAAGGGTTAGGGTTAGGTTTAGGGTTAGGGTTAGGGTAATGGTAAGGTTAAGGGTTAGGGTTAGGTTTAGGGTTAGGGTTAGGGTTAGTGTTAGGGTTAGGGTTAGGTAAGGGTATGTGTTAGGGTTAGGTTATGGTTAAGGTTAGGGTTAGGGGTAGCGTTAGGGTAAGGGTAAGGTTTAGGGTTAGGGTTAGGGTTAGTGTTAGGGTAAGGGTAAGTGTTAGGGTTATTGTTTGGGTTAGGGTAAGGGTAAGGGTTAGGGTTAGGGTTAGAATTAGGGTTAAGGTTAGGGTTAGGGTTAGGGTAAGTGTAAGGGTTAGGGTTAGGTTTAGGGTGAGGGTTAGGGTTAGGGTAAGTGTTAGGGTTAGTGTTAGGGTTAGGTTTAGGGTTAGGGTTAGGGTAAGGGTAAGGTTATGAAAAGTTTAGGGGTAGGAAAGTGTAAGGGTTAGGGTAAGGGTTAGCGTTAGTGTTAGGTTTAAGGTTAGGTTAGGGTTAGGGATATGTTTAGGGTTAGAGTTAGGGTAAGGGTAAGGTTTAGGGTTTGGGTTAGGGTTAGGGCTTAGGGTTAGGGTTAGAGTTAGGGTTAGGGTTGGGGTTAGGGTAATGGTAAGGGATAGGGTTAGGGTTAGTGTTAGGTTTAGGGTTCGGGTTAGGTTAAGTGTAAGGGTTAGGTTTAGGGTTAGGGTTAAGGTTTTCGTAGGGTTAGGGTTAGGGTTAGGGTAAGGGTTAGGTTTAGGGTAAGGGTAAGTGTTAGGGTTAGTGTTAGTGTTTGGGTTAGGGTTAGAATTAGGTTTAGGGTTAGGCTAAGGGTAAAGTTTATGGTTAGGGTTAGGGTTACGTTAAGTTTAGGGTTAGGGGTTAGGTTTAGTATTAGGGTTAGGGTAAGGTTAAGGGTTAGGGTTAGGGTTAGTGTTAGGTTTAGTTTTGGGGTTAAGGTTAGGGTTAGGGTTAGGGTAAGGGTGAGGATTAGGATTAGGGTTAGTGTTAGGGTTAGGGTTAGGTTTATGGTTAGGGTTAGGGTTAATTTTAGGGTTATGGTTAGTATTAGGGTTAGGGTTAGGGTTATGTTTAGGGTAAGGATTAGGTTTAGGTTTAGGGTAAGGGTTAGGGTTAGGCTTAGGGTTAGGGTTATGTTTAGGGTTACTTTTAGGTTTAGGGTTAGGGTTAAGGTTAGGGTTAGGGTTAGCGTTAGGGTAAGGGTAAGGGATTAGGTTAGGGTTAGGGGTAAGGTAAGGGTAAGGGTTAGGGTTAGGTTTAGGGTTATGGTTAGGGTAACGGTTAGGTTTAGGTTTAGGGTTAGGGTAAGGGTAAGTGTTAGGGTTAGGGTTAGGGTTAGGGTTAGTGTTAGGATAAGGGTAAGTGTTAGGGTTAGGGTTAGGGTTAGGGGTTAGGGTTAGGGTTAGGTTTAGTGTTAGTTTAGGGTTAGGGTAAGGGTAAGGGTAAGGGTTAGGGTTAGGTTTAGGGTCAGTGTTAGGTTTAGGGTTAGGGTAAGGGTAAGGGTTAGGGATAGGATTAGGGTAAAGGTATGTGTCAGGGTTAGGGTTAGGGTTAGGTTTAGCGTTAGGATTAGGGTAAGGGTAAGGGTTAGGTAAGGTTTTGTGTTAGGGATAGAAAAAGTGGAAGGGTTAGGGTTAGTTTTAGGGTTAGGGTTAGGGGTTAGGGTTAGGGTTAGGGTTAGGGTAAGGGTTAGGTTTAGGGTTAGGGTTAGGGTAATGGTAATGGTTAGGGTTAGGGTTATTGTTAGGGTTAGGGTTAGGGTTAGGGGAAGGGTAAGTGTTAGGGTTAGGGTTAGGGTTAGGGTTAGGGTAAGGGTTAGGGTTAGGGTTAGTGTTAGGGTAAGGGTAACTGTTAGGGTTAGGGTTAGGGTTAGGGTTAGGGTTAGGGCAAGTGTTAGGGTTAGGGTTAGGGTCAGAGTTAGGTTAAGTGTTAGGGTTAGGTTTAGGGTTAGGGTAAGGGTTAGGGTCAGGGTGAGGGTTAGGGTAAGGGTAAGTGTTACGGTTAGGGTTAGGGTTAGGGTAAGTGTTAGGGTAAGGTTAGGGTTAGGTTTAGGGTTGGGGTTAAGGTTAGGATTAGGGTAAGGGTAAGTTTAAGGGTTAGGGTTAGGGTTAGTGTTAGGTTTAGGGTTGGGGTTAAGGTTAGGGTTAGGGTTGGGGTAAGGGTGAGGGTTAGGATTAATGTTAGGGTTAGGGTTAGGGTTAGGGTTCGTTTTAGAGTTACGGTTAGGATTAGGGTTAGGGTTAGGGTTAGGGTAAGGATTAGGTTTAGGTTTAGGGTAAGTGTTAGGGTTAGGCTTAGGGTTAGGGTTATGTTTAGGGTTACGGTTAGGTTTAGGGTTAGGGTTAAGGTTAGGGTTAGGGTTAGCGTTAGGGTAAGGGTAAGGGATTAGGTTAGGGTTAGGGTTAAGGTAAGGGTAAGGGTTAGGGTTAGGGTTAGGGTTATGGTTATGTTAAGGGTTAGGTTTAGGTTTAGGGTTAGGATTAGTGTAAGGGTAAGTGTTAGGGTTAGGGTTAGGGTTGGGTTAGGGTTAGGGTCACCGTTAGGGTAAGGGTAAGGGATAGGGTTAGGTTTAGGGTTAAGGTAAGGGTAAGGGTTAGGGTTAGGGTTAGGGTTATGGTTAGGGTAAGGTTTAGGTGTAGGGTTAGGTTTAGGGTTAGGGTAAGGGTAAGTGTTAGGGTTAGGGTTAGTGTTAGGATAAGGGTAAAGGTTAGGGTTAGGGTTAGGGTTAGGGTTAGGGTAAGGGTTAGGGTTAGTGTTAGATTTAGGGTTAAGGTCAGGGTAAGGTTTAGAGATAGGCTTAGGGTTAGGGTTAAGGTTAGGTTAGGGTTAGGGATATGTTTAGGGTTAGGGTTAGGGTAAGGGTTAGGGTTAGGGTTAGGGTTAGGGTTAGGAAAAGTGTAAGGGTTAGGGTTAGGGTTAGGGTTAGGGCTTAGGGTTAGGGTTAGAGTTAGGGTTAGGGTTGGGGTTAGGGTAATGTTAAGGGATAGGGTTAGGGTTAGTGTTAGGTTTAGGGTTCGGGTTAGGTTAAGTGTAAGGGTTAGGTTTAGGGTTAGGGTTAGGGTTAGGGTAAGTGTTAATGTTAGTGTTAGTGTTTGCGTTTGGGTTAGAATTAGGTTTAGGGTTAGGGTAAGGGTAAAGTTTATGGTTAGGTTTAGGGTTACGTTAAGGTTAGGGTTAGGGTTAAGGTTAGGGTTAGGTTTAGGGTAAGGATAAGGGTTAGGGTTAGGTTTAGGGTTAGGGTTAGGGTAAGGGTAAGTTTAAGGGTTAGGGTTAGGTTTAGAGTTATTGTTAGGGTTAGGGTTAGGTTTAGGTAAGGATATGTGTTAGGGTTGGGGTTATGGTTAAGGTTAGGGGTTATTGTTAGGGTTAAGTTTAGGGTTAGGGATAGGGTTAGGTTTAGGGTTACAGTTAGGGTAAGTGTTAGGGTTGGGGTTAGGTTTAGGGTGAAGGTTAAGGTTAGGGTTAGGGTTAGGGTTAGGGTAAGGGTAAGGTTTAGGGTTAGGGTTAGGGTTACATTTAGGGTTACAGTTAGGGTTAGGGTAAGGGTTTGTGTTAGGGTTAGGGTTAGGGTTAAGGTTAGGGTTAGGGTTATCATTAGGGTAAGGGTAATGGTTAGGGTTATGGTTGGGGTTAGGGTTAAGGTTAGGGTTAGGGATAGGATTAGGATTAGGGATAGGTTTAGGGTTAGGGTAAGGGTTAGGGTTAGGGTTAGGGTTAGGGTTAAGGTTAGGGTTAGGTTATCGATAGGGTAAAGGTAATGGTTAGGGCTAGGGTTGGGGTTAGGGTTAAGGTTAAGGTTAGGGATAGGATTAGGGTTAGGGTTAGGTTTAGGGTTAGGGTTAGGGTTAGGGTTAGGTTTAGGATTAGGTTTATTGTTAGGTTTATGGTAAGGATAAGGGTTAGGGTTAAGGTTAGGGTTAGAGTTAGGATTAGGGTTAAGGTTAGTGTAAGGGTAAGGGTTACGGTTAGGTTTAGGTTAGGGTAAGGGTAAGGGTTAGGTTTAGGGTTAGGGTTAGGTTTAGGATTAGGGTTATTGTTAGGGTTATGGTAAGGATAAGGGTAAGGGTTAAGGTTAGGTTTAGGTTTAGGGTTAGGGTTAGGTTAGGTTAAGGTTAGGGTTAGGGTTAGGGTAAGGATAAGGATTAGGGTTAGGTTTAGGGTTAGGGTTAGTGTAATGGTAAGGTTAAGGGTTAGGGTTAGGTTTAGGGTTAGGGTTAGGGTTAGTGTTAGGGTTAGGGTTAGGTAAGGGTATGTGTTAGGGTTAGGGTTATGGTTAAGGTTAGGGTTAGGGTTAGCGTTAGGGTAAGGGTAAGGTTTAGGGTTAGGGTTAGGGTTAGGGTTAGGTTAAGGGTAAGTGTTAGGGTTATTGTTTGGGTTAGGGTTAGGGTTAAGTTTACGGTTAGGGTTAGGTTAAGGGTAGGGGTTAGGGTTAGGGTTAGGGGTAAGTTTAGGGTTAGGGTTTGAGTTAGGGTTAGGTTTAGGGTTAGGGATATGTTAAGGGTTAGGATTAGGTCTAGGGTAGGGTTAGGGGATAAGGTTAGGGTTAGGATTAGGGTTAGGGTGAGGGTAAGGGTAAGGTTTAAGGTTAGGGTTAGAGTTAGGGTTAGGGTTAAGGTTAGAGTTAGGGTTAAGGTAAGGGTAAGGGTTAGGGTTCAGGTTAAGGTTATTGTTACGGTTAGGGTTAAGGTTAGGTTTAGGGTAAGGGTAGGGTTTAGGGTTAGGCTTAGTGTTATGGTTAGGTTTAGGGTAAGGGTAAGGTTTAGGGTTAGGGTTAGGGTTAAGGTAAGGGTAAGGGTTAGGGTTAGGGTTAGGGTTAGGGTTAAGTTTAGGTTTATGGCTAGGGTTAGGGTTAGGGTTAGGGTTAGGGTTAGGGTGAGGGGTAGGTTTAGGGTTAGGGGTTAGGATTCGGGTTCGGGTTCGGGTTAGGGTAAGCGTTAGGGTTAGGGTTAGGGTAAGGGTTAGGGTTAAGGATAGGGTTAGGGTAAGGGTTAGGGTTAGGGTTAGGGTTAGGGTTAGAGGTTAGGGTTATGGTTAGGGTTAGGGTAAGAGTTAGGGTTAGGGTTAGGGTAACGGTAAGTGTTAGGGTTAGGGTTAGGGTTAGGGTACGGGTAAGTTTTAGCGTTAGGGGTTGGGTTAGGGTTAGGGTAAGGGTTAGGTTTAGGGTTAGGGTTAGGGTAAGGGTTAGGTTTAGGGTTAGGGTTAGGTTTAGGGTTAGAGTTAGGGTTAGGATTGGTAAGGGTAAGGGTTAAGGTTAGGGTTAGGGATAGGGTTGGGTAAGGGTAAGGGTTTGTTTTAGTGTTAGGGTTAGGGTTAGGGTTAGGGTTGGGGTTAGGTAAGGGTAAGTGTTAGGCTTAGTGTTTCTGTTGGGGTTAGGGTTAGGGGTTGGAGTTAGGGTTAGGGTAATGTTTAGGGTTAAGGTTAGGGTGAGGGCAAGTGTTAGGCTTAGGGTTAGGGTTAGGGTAAGTGTAAGGGTTAGGGTTATGGTTTGGGTTAGGGTTAGGGTAAGGGTTAGAGTTAGGGTTAGAGTTAGGGTTGGGGTAAGGGTTAGGGTTAGGCTTAGTTTTAGGGTAAGGGTAAGTGTTATGGTAAGGGTTAGGGTTCGAGTTTGGGTAAGGGTAAGTGTTAGTGTTAGCGTTAGGGTAAGGGTTAGGTTTGGGGTTAGGGTTAGAATAAGTGTAAGGGTTAGGGTTAGGGTTAGGCTTAGGGTTCAGTTTAGATTTAGGGTTAGGGTAAGGGTAAGGACTAGGGTTAGGATTAGGGTTAAGGTTAGGGTTAGGGTTTGGGCTAGTGTTAGGTTTATGATTAGGGAAATGTTAAGGGTTTGGTTTAGGTCTAGGGTTAGGGTTAGCGTTTAGGGTTACGGTTAGGGTTAGGGTTAGGGTTTGGGTTAGGGTTACGGTAAGGGTT
Source organism: Megascapheus bottae (assembly GCA_024803745.1). Classification (NCBI taxonomy): domain Eukaryota; kingdom Metazoa; phylum Chordata; class Mammalia; order Rodentia; family Geomyidae; genus Megascapheus; species Megascapheus bottae. Next base: position 143,028 of record JANJXV010000791.1, on the reverse strand, counting down.
AGGGTTAGGGTTAGGGTTGGGGTAAGGGTTAGGGTTAGGGTTAGGCTTAGGGTAAGGGTAAGGGTTAGGGTTAGGATTTGTGTTAGGGTTAGTGTAAGAGTTAGGGTTAGGGTAAGGGTGAGGGTATGGTTTAGGTTAGGGTTAGGGTTAGGGTAAGGGTTAGGTTTGGGTTAGGGTTCGGGTTAGGGTTAGAGTTAGGGGTTAGGGTAAGGGTTAGGGTTACGGTAAGGGTTAGGTTTAGGGTTGGTGTAAGGGTAAGTGTTAGGTTTAGGGTTAGGTTAAGGGTTAGGGTTATGGTTAGGGTTTGGGTTAGGGTTAGGGTTAAGTTTACGGTTAGGGTTTGGGTAAGGGTAGGGGTTAGGGTTAGGGTTAGGGTTAAGGTTAGGGTTAGGGTTTGAGTTAGGGTTAGGTTTAGGGTTAGGGAAATGTTAAGGGTTAGGGTTAGGTCTAGGGTAGTGTTAGGGGATAAGGTTAGGGTTAGGATTAGGGTTAGGGTGAGGGTAAGGTTTAAGGTTAGGGGTTAGAGATAGGGTTAGGGTTAGGGTTAGGGTTAGGGTTAAGGTAAGGGTAACGGTTAGGGTTCAGGTTAAGGTTATTGTTACGGTTAGGGTTAAGGTTAGGTTTAGGGTAAGGGTAGGGTTTAGGGTTAGGCTTAGTGTTAGGGTTAGGTTTAGGGTAAGGGTAAGGTTTAGGGTTAGGGTTAGGGTTAAGGTAAGGGTAAGGGTTAGGGTTAGGGTTAGGGTTAGGGTTAAGTTTAGGTTTATGGCTAGGGTTAGGGTTAGGGTTAGGGTTAGGGTTAGGGTGAGGGGTAGGGTTAGGGTTAGGGGTTAGGGTTTGGGTTCGGGTTCGTGTTAGGGTAAGCGTTAGGGTTAGGGTTAGGGTAAGGGTTAGGGTTAAGGATAGGGTTAGGGTAAGTGTAAGGGTTAGGTTTAGTGTTAGGTTTAGGGTTAGGGTTAGAGGTCAGGGTTATGGTTAGTGTTAGGGTAAGAGTTCGGGTTAGGGTCATGGTAACTGTAAGTGTTAGGGTTAGGGTTAGGGTTAGGGTAACTGTAAGGGTTAGCGTTAGGGGTTGGGTTAGGATTAGGGTAAGGGTTAGGTTTAGGGTTAGGGTTAGGGTAAGGGTTAGGGTTAGGGTTAGGGTTAGGGTTAGGGTTAGGTTTAGGGTTAGGGTTAGGGTAAGGGTAAGGGTTAGGGTTATGGTTAGGGTTAGGGTATGGTTAAGGTTAGGGATAGGGTTAGGGTAAGGTTTAGGGTTAGGGTAAGTATTAGGGTTGGGGTTCGGGTAAGGTTTAGGGTTAGGGTTAGGTTTAGGTTTAAGGTTAGGGTTAGTGTTAGGGTTAGGGATAGGGTTAGTTTAAGTGTAAGGTTTAGGGTTAAGGTTAGGGTTAGGATTAAGTTTAGGGTTAAGTTTAGGGTTAGGCTAAGGGATAGGTTTAGGGTTAGGGTAAGGGTTAGGGTTAGGGTTAGGGTTAGGAGTTAGGGTAAGGGTAAGGGTTAGGGTTAGGATTAGGGTTAGGTTTCGGTTTAGGGGTTACGGTTAGCGTTACGTTAAGGTTAGGTTTAGGGTTAGGGTTAGGGTAAGGGTAATTATTAGGGTTAGAGTTAGGGTTAGGGTTAGGGTTAGGGTTAGGGTTAGCTTTTAGGGTTAGGGTTAGGGTTACGGTAAGGTTAAGGGTTAAACCTAACCCTAACCCTAACCCTAACCCTAACCCTAACCTTAACCCTAACCCTAACCCTAACCCTAACCCTTACCCTTACCCTAAGCCTAACCCTAACCCTAACCCTAACCCTAAACCTTACCCTAAACCTTTTTTATAACAAATACTGGAGTATTCCAGGGATAGGTAGATGGTTCAAGATGTCCCTGCTCTAATTGTTCCTGCAACAAATGAAGAGCAGCCTGAATCTTTTCTTGAGGCATGGACCACTGGTCTATCCAAACCGGATTGTCAGATTTCCAAGTTATTTTATCGGCTTGGAGTGCAGGGGGAGCAGTGGTCTTTAGGAAAAAAGGTCGGTCCCAAGACCTTTTCTATCCCATTTATGGGTGCGTATAATTGGGTGACTAATTCCTTGCTCATGCTTTCCCAGCCCTTTTCCTGGCAAATATCCAGACTTGAGCATCATGTTAGTCACATTCTCATTAGGACTGAACATGATAACTCCCATTTGGGTCATTATATCTCTCCCCCATAGATTTACAGGGAGTCCGTCCACCACAAAAGGTTTAACTGTCCCAATGTTTCCCTCTGGGTCTGTCCATGTTAATATTTTAGAACTCTGGAGTGTATTTTGAGTCTGCCCAATACCTTTTAAATGGGTAGCGTTGGGTTCCAGAGGCAAGAGATAGGCCAATATTGTTTTGCAATGACAGTAGCATCGGCCCCTGTATCTAAAAGACCCAGGAATTGTTTTCCTTCCAAAAAAAGTTTTAAAGTTGGTCGAGATTCTGTCAATTGATGTACCCAAAATATATCTGTTGATCCTGGGGTAGAATTGCCACGCTGGGGATGCTTATATGGGAACTGTCCTGTTACGGGCAGAGGGAGGGCTTGTGCAATGCGTTGGCCTGCCGATATGACAAGAGGGCCTTGAGAGGTATGAACTAAAATTTTTAATTCGCCTGAATAATCGGTGTCAACCACCGAGGGAATGACAGAGAGTCCTTGCAGTGAGTTTGAAGCTCGGCCTATAATAAGAAAAAACATTCCTGGCGGGGGAGGCCCGAACCTTCCAGAGTTTATAACAACTGTTCCTTCCTCTGGAGTTATAATTCTGGTGGTGGAGGAACAGAGGTCCAGTCCTGCGCTGCCTGCAGTGGCTCGGAACAAGTCTGAGTCAGCGATGTTTGCATCAGAGGCAGATTTTGGGCGGGAGGGGTTATTGGTTGTCGTGGTGGGTAGGTAGGGCCCCCTACTGGGGCCCATAGCCCGTTTCCTGAGACCGCAGATAAAGGCTGGCCATTTATATCGGTCTTGGACCGGCACTCTCTAGCCCAGTGAGGGCCTCTTCTGCATTTAGGACAAAGGACAGGGGGAAGGGGGAGGGGAATCGTCCCAGGAACGTTGGGTTGTTTAATAGTTCCAGGGCATTCTCTAGCAAAATGTCCAATTTGTCCACATTTAAAACAGTTTTTAGGGCTAGATATTCGTCCTAGTTTTCCTGAAGGTGGAGTCTGGTTTTGGAGTATGGCTCCAATGGCCAAATTAATAGATTTAGGCATTTTATGTTCAAAGGAATCCACATCATTGCAAATTTTAATCATACCATTTAAATCTAGAGTCTTTGTTTTGCCTCTTAAAGCAGCTTTACAGGCTGCATTAGCATTTTCTATGGCCAACTGTCTAACTATAATATCATCTGTATCTACCTCACCTAATATTCTTTCAGCTGCTTCTAACAGTCTGGCAACGAATTGAGAATATGGTTCATTATTGCCTTGTACTACCCTGGAAAGAGATGTAGTAACCGCTCCTGCAGCAGGCACTGCTCTCCAGGCGGCCAGGGCAGCCTGAGCAGTCTGGGTTAATATTCCTGCAGGGAGTTTTTGTTGTTTTTCCTCCGAGGCAAATTTGCCCCTCCCTGAAATTTTATCAGAAGACCATGAAGCCATTTGTGTATGTTTTTTTATTGGTAATGGCTTGATTTTCTGCCTTATCTATAAATTCAGCTTTCCAGGTTAGATATTGACTCCTGGTTAAAACAGACTGTACAATCTTGTGCCACTCAAGAGGCAATAAATGTCCCTCACCCCCGAGGCCCTCCAGTACTGTTAAAGTAAAAGGGGCGTTAATTCCATAATTCTTAACAGCCGAATGTAGTTCTTTAATTTGTTTAAACGTCAATCTCCTATATGTAATTTGAGAATATCTCCTTGCCTCCTCCTGATCACCCCCTTCCTCCTCGGAGGCAGAGGAATCTAGGTTTTGTCCCTCCTCCTGCCTTCTGGTGGTGTCCACCTCCTCCTCTCCCGCTTCTCCTCCCTCCCCCTCTTGTTCCCGAGGTTGAGTGTTAGAGCGAGTAATTACGGGGAAGGAGAGGGAAACAGTTTGCGCCAGGATCTGAGTCTATTATTGAGGCTCTTTGAGGCCGAGGGTGTTTTAGCGGGCTTGTTACCCGAGGCATGGGGGGTAGTCATGGTTTCCCCAACAAGATCCATTTGTAAATCATGAATTTGCAAAGTGAGGTCCCTTAACTCTCTTTTTAAATGAAGCACGTTTTTTAATTCTGTCACTTGTTTCAAGAGAGAGTCTTTGGATTTAAGGAGACCTTGCACCTCCGGAGGAACAGAAAATGATCTCACCATTTCCTGTGGTGGGGCTGACGGGAGAGAGGTGTCTGGATAGGGGGGAGGGGTGGGCCAGTGAAGGGCCCTTATCTCTGGAGTCTGTGTAGCTGCAGAAACTTGGGGAAGAGGAAAAGGGCCATATCTTTCTTCCTCATAATGCGCTGCCTCCTCCTCTAGCTCCACCTCAGAGGGGGGGTTGAGCCTGCCATTATCAGGAGAAGTCTTAGGAATAATAGGATAAATATTTTTATAAGGTTTTAGTGACATATTTTTCTTTTTAGTATTGTTCTTGATGCTGTCTTCTAAAGGGGGTTGGACTTGTTCCTCTTTTTCGGGGATTAAAGGTGGCGCCAAGCGGCATCCTGAGGGCACAGGCTCATCAATCAAAGAGGGAGTGCGCGAGCCAGCCGAAGGCCAGTGACCAGATGTTTTTCATTATCACTTTCGATTTTGCGAGATGGGCAACGTGACTCCGTTAGGTAATCCTCTGTTAAAGCTAGTAAGCGATCACTGTCACCTCCCTACTCTGCTTCCTTTAAAATATCTCTAATAACCCCATAGAAGCTAAAGAAGGCCTCGGGGACTTCCTCTCCCTGACGGAGTAAATCATTGATATTTTTTCCTACCTTATTCCAGGTAAGGGGATGGATGTCTGGTCCGTGCAAGACCAACCACGGACACTTTTCTCCAACAAAACAAAAGAATTTTACCAAATCATTCTTTTTAATGCTTATTCCTCTCTCCCTAAGTGATCCTTTCATTTCTTTTATAAATAAAACCTCTTTTATTTATTTTAGGGTTAGGGGTTTGGGTTAGGGTTATGGTAAGGGTTAGGGTTAGGGTTAGGGGTTAGGGTTAGGGTTAGTGTTAGTGTTAGGATTAGGGCTAGGTTAAGGGTAAGTGTATGGGTTAGGGTTAGGGTTAGGGTTAAGTTTAGGTTTAGGTGTTAGGGTAAGGGTTAGGGTTAGGGTAAGTGTTAGATTTAGGTTCGGGTTAGGGTAATGATAAGTGTTAGGGTTAGGGTTAGGGTTAGGTTAAGGGTAAGGTTTAGGGTTAGGTTTAGGGTTAGGGTGAGAGTTAGGGTAAGTGTTAGGGTTAGGGTTAGGGTTAGGGTTAGGATGAGGGTAAGGGTTAGTGTTAGGGTTAGGGTTAGGGTAAGGATTAGGGTTAGCGTTAGGGTTAGGAAAAGGGTTAAGGTTAGGGTTAGGGTTAGGGTTAGGATAGGGGTAAGGGTTAAGGTGAGGGTTAGGTTTAGGGTTACGGTTAGGATTAGGGGTTAGATTTAGGGTTAGGGTAAGGGTTAGGTTTAGGGTTAGGGTAAAGGTAAGGGTGATGGTTAGGGTTAGGGTTAGGGTTAGGGTAAGGTTTATTTTTAGGGTTAGGGTAAGGGTAAGGGTTAGCGTTAGGGTTAGGTTTATGGTTAGTGTTAGGGGTTAGGGTTAGGGTTAGGGTTAGGTTTAGGGTAAGGGTAAGAGTTAGGGTTAGGGTTAGGGTTAAGGTTAGGGTTAAGGTTAGGGTTAGGTTTAGGATAAATGAAAGGGTTAGGGTTAGGTTTAGGGTTAGTTTTAGGGTTAGGGTTTAGGGTTAGGGTTACGTTAGGGTTAGGTTTAGGGTTAGGGTTAGGGTAAGGGTAATTATTAGGGTTAGAGTTAGGTTTAGGGTTAGGTTTAGGGTTAGGGTTATGTTTAGTGTTAGGGTTAGGGTTAGGGAAAGGGTTAGGTTAGGGTTAGGGTGAGGCTTAGGGTTAGGGTTAGGGTTAGGGTTAAGGGTCGGTAAGGATTAGGGTTAGGGTTAGGGTAACGGTAATGGTTAATGTTAGGTTTAGAGTTAGGGTTAGGGTTAGGGTTAGGTTTAAGTTTAGGGTTATGGTTAGGGAAAGGGTAAGTGTTAGGGTTAGGGTTAGAGTTAAGTTAGAGTAAGTGTAAGGTTAGGGTAAGTATAAGGGTTAGCGTTAGGGTTAGGGTAAGGGTTAGGGTTAGGGTTAGGGTAAGGGTTAGAGTTAGGGTTAGGGTTAGGGTTAGAGTTAGGGTTAGGGTAAGGGAAAGGGTAAGGCTTACGGTTAGGGTTAGGATAAGGGTTTAGGGTTAGGGTTAGGGTTAGAGTTAGGGTTAGGATAAGGGAAAGGCTAAGGATTAGGGTTAGGTTTAGGTTTAGGGTTCAGGGATAGGGTTAGGGTTAGGGTTAGGGTTACGGTAAGGTTAAGGGTTAGGTTTAGGGTTAGGGTTAGAGGTTAAGGTTAGGGTGAGGGTTAGGGTTAGGTTTAGGGTTAGGGTTAAAGATAGAGTTACGGTTAGGGTTAGGGTAGGGTTAAGGTTAGGGTTAGGGTTAGGGTAAGTTTAGGGTTAGGATTAGGATTAGGGTTAGGTTTAGGGTTAGGGTTAGGTTAGGGTTAGGTTAAGGCTATCTGTTAGGGTTAGGGTTAGGGTTAGGTGTTAGGGTTAGGGTTAGGGTTAGGATTAGGGTAAGGGTTAGGGTTAGGGTTAGGTTTAGGGTAAGGTAAGTGTTAGGGTTAGGGTTAGTGTTAGGTTTGGGGTAAGGGTAAGGGGCAGAGTTAGGGTTAGGTTTAGGGTTCGGGGTTAGGGTTAGCGTTAATGTTAGGGTAACGTTAAGGGATAGGGTTAGTGTTAGGGTTAGAAGTTAGGGTTAGGGTTAGGGTTAGAGTAAGTGTAAGGGTTAGGGTTAGGGTTTGGGTTAGGGTTAAGGTTCGGATTAGTGTAAGGGTTAGGGTTAGGTTTAGGGTTAGGTTTATGGTTAGTTTAAGGGTAAGTGTTAGGGTCAGGTTCAGGGTTAGGGTAAGGATAAGGGTTAGGGTTAGGGTGAGGGTTAGGGTAAGGTTTAGGGTTAGGGTTAGTGTAAGGGTTAGGGTTAGGGTTAGGGTTAGGGTTAGGGTAAGGGTAAGGGTTAGGTTTAGGGTTAGGTTTAGGGTAAGGGTAAGGGTTAAGGTTAGGGTTAGGGTTAGGGTTCGGGTTTAGTGTTAGGGTTAGGGTAATGGTTAGAGTTAGGGTTAGTGGTTAGGGTTACGGTTAGGGTTAGGGTTAGGGTTAGCGTTAAGTTTAGGGTTAGGGTTAGGGATAGGATAAGGGTTAGGTTTGGGTTAGGTTTAGGGTTAGGGTTAGGGAAAGTGTAAGGATTAGGGTAAGGGTTAGGGTTAGGGTTCGGGTTAGGCTTAAGGTTAGGGAAGGGGTAAGGTTTAGGGTGAGGGTTAGGTTTAGTGTTAGGGTAAGGGTTAGGATTAGGGTAAGGGTAAGGGTTAGGGTTAGAGTTAGGGAAAGGTTAAGGGTTAGGGTAAGGGTTAGGGTTAGGGTTAAGGTTCGGTAAGGATTAGGGTTGGGGTTAGGGTAACGGTAATGGTTACGGTTAGGGTTAGAGTTAGGGTTAGGGTTAGGGTTAGGTTAAAGTTTAGGGTTAGGGTTAGGGTTAGGGTTAGGGTTAGGTTTAGGGTTAGGTTTAGGGTTAGGTAAGTGTAAGTGTTAGGGTTAGATTTAGGGTTAGGATAGGTTTATGGTTGGGGTTAGGGTTAGGATAAGGGTTAGTGTTAGGGTTAGGGTTAGGGTAAGGATTAGGGTTAGCGTTAGGATTAGGATAAGGGTTAGGTTTAGTCTTAGGTTTAGGGTAGGGGTAAGGTTTAGGTTGAGGGTTAGGGTGAGGGTTAGGGTTAGAGTTAGGGCTTGGGGTTAGGTTTATGGTAAGGGTTAGGTTTAGGGTTAGGGTTAGGGTAAGGGTAAGGGTTAGCGTTAGGTTTAGGTTTATGGTTAGTGTTAGGGGTTAGGGTTACGGTTAGGGTTAGGTTTAGGGTAAGGGTAAGAGTTAGGGTTAGGGTTAGGGTTAAGTTTAGGGTTAAGGTTAGGGTTAGGGTTAGGATAAGTGTTAGGTTTTGGATAGGTTTAAGGTAAGGGTAAGAGTAAGTGTTAGGGTTAGGGTTAGGTTTAGGGTTAGGGTTAGGATAAGGGTAAGGGTTAGGGTTAGGATTAGGGTTAGGTTTAGGGTTAGGGGTTAGGGTTAGGGTAATTATTAGGGTTAGAGTTAGGGATAGGTTTAGGTTTAGGGTTATGTTTAGTGTTAGGGTTAGGGTTAGGGAAAGTGTTAGGTTTACAGTAAGGGTTAGGGTTAGGCTTAGGGTTAGGGTTAGGATTAGGTTTAGGGTTAGGGTTAGGGTTAGGGTAAGGGTTAGGTTTAGGGTTAGGGTTAGAGGTAAGGTTAGGGTAAGGGAAAGGGTAAGGGTTAGGGTTAGGGTTTAGGGTTAGGGTTACGGTAACGGTAAGGTTAAGTGTTAGGGTTAGGGTTAGGGTTAGGGTTAGAAGTTAGGGTTAGGGTAAGGGTTAGAGTTAGCTTTAGGTTTAGGGTAAGGGTAAGTGTTAGGTTTAGGGTTAGGGTTAGGGTTAGGGTTAGGGTTAGGGTTAGGTTTAGGGTAAGGGTAAGAGATATGGTTAGGGTTAGGGTTAGAGTTGGGGTTAAGTTTAGGGTTAGGGTTACGGTAAGGATTAGGGTTAGGATTAGTATTAGGGTTAGGTTTAGGGTTAGGGTTAGGTTAGGGTTAGGGTTAGGGGTTAGGGTTAGGTTTAGGGTTAGGATTAGGGTAAGGGTTAGGGTTAGGATTAGGGTAAGGTAAGTGTTAGGGTTAGGGTTAGCGTTAGGGTTAGGGTAAGGGTAAGGTGTAGGGTTAGGGTTAGGTTTAGGTTTAGGGGTTAGGGTTAGGGTTAGGGTTAGAAGTTAGGGTTAGGGTTATGGTTTGTGAAAGGGTTAAGTTTAGAGTTAGGGTTTGAGTTAGGGTTAAGGTTCAGATTAGGGTAAGGTTAGGGTTTGGGAAAGGGTAAATGTAAGAGTAAGCGTTAGTGTTAGGGTTAGGGTTAGAGTTAGGTTTAGGGTTAGGGTTAGGTTAGGGTTAGGGTAAGGCTATGTGCTAGGGTTAGGGTTAGGGTTAGGGGTAAGGCTTAGGGTGAGGGTTAGGGTTAGGGTTAGTTAGAGGGTAAGGGTAAGGGATAGGATTAGGGTTACAGTTACGGTTAGGGTTAGGGTAAGGGTTAGGGTTAGGGTTATTGTTAGGGTGAGGGTAAGTGTTAGGGTTAGGGTTAGGGTTAGGGTTAGGGTTAGGGTAAGGGTTAGGGTTAGGGTTAGGGTTAGGGTTAGTGGTTAGGGTTAGGGTTAGGTTAAGGGTTAGGTTTTTGGTTAGGGTTATTGTAAGGGTAAGTGTTAGGGTTAGGGTTAGGGTTAGGGGTTAGGTTAGAGTTAGGTTTAGGGGTTAGGGGTAGTGTTAGGGTTACGGTAAGAGTAAGGGTTGGGGTTAGGGTTAGGGTAAGTGTTAGGGTTAGGTTTAGGGTAAGGATAATTTTTAGGGTTAGGGTTAGGGTTAGGGTAAGGGGAAGGGTTATGGTTAGGGGTAGGGTTAGGTTTAGGTTTAGGGTTAGGATAAGGATTAGGGTTAGGGTTAGCTTTAAGGTGAGGGTTAGGGTGAGGGTAAGGGTTAGGGTTAGGGTTAGGGTTAGGTTAAGAGTAAGGTTTAGGGTTACGGTTAGTGTTAGGTTTAGGGTTAGGGTTAGGGTAAGGGTAAGTGTTAGGGTTAGGGTTAGTGTTAGGGTTAGGGTTAAGGTTAGAATTAGGGTTAGGGTAAGGGCATGGGTTACGGTTAGGGTTAGGGTTAAGGTTAGGGTTAGGGTTAGGGTAAGGGTAAGTTTTAGGGCTAGGTTAGGGTAACGGTAAGGGTAAATTTTAGGGCTAGGTTAGGGTTAGGGGTAAGGGTAGGGTTAGGGTTTGGGTGAGGGTTAAGGTAAGGGTTAGTGTTAGGGTTAGATTTAGGGTTAGGATTAGGGTTAGGGGAAGGGTAAGGGTTTGGGTTACGGTTAGGCAATGGTTAGGGTTAGGGTTATGGTTAGGGTTAGGGTTAGGGTAAGGGTAAGGATTAGGGTTTAGGTTAGGGTTAGGGTTATGTTTAGGTTTACGGTTAGGGTTAGGGTTAGTATTAGGGTGAGGGTTAGGGTAACGGTAAGGGTTAGGGTTAGTTTTAGGTTTGGGGTTAAGTTTAGGGTTAGGATTAGGGTAAGGGTAAGGGTTACAGTTAGGGTTAGGGTTAGGGTAAGGGTTAGGGTTAGGGTTAGGGATAGGGTGAGGGTTAGGGTTAGGGGTAGGTTTAGGGTGAGGGTTAGGGTTACGGTAAGCCTTAGGGTTAGGTTCAGGGTTAGGGTTAGGGTTAGGGTAAGGGTAAGTGTTAGGGTTAGTGTTGTGGTTAGGTTTACGTTAAGGGTG
>JANJXV010000791.1:95000-130000 GCA_024803745.1 Megascapheus bottae | reverse complement strand
TTTTAGGAAAAGGGTAAGGGTTAGGGTTAGGGTTAGGGTAAGGATTAGGGTTAGGGTTAGGGTTAAGGTAAGCATTAGGGTTACGGTTAGGGTTAGCATTAAGGTTAGGGTTAGGGTTAGGGTAAGGGTTAGGGTTAGGTTTAGGGTTAGGGTTAGAGGTAGGGTCAGGGTTAGGGTAAGGAGAAGGGTTAGGGTTAGTGTTAGGGTTAGGGGTTAGAGTTAGGGTTAGGGTTAGAGTTAGGGTAAGGGTTAGGTTTGGGTTAGGGTTAGGGTTAGGGGTAGTTTAAGGGTAAGCATTATGGTTAGGGTTAGGGTTGGGTTAGGGTTGGGGTTAAGGTTAGGGTTAGAGTTGGGGTAAGGTAAGTGTTAGGGTTAGGGTTAGGGTTAGGTTAAAGTTAGGGTTAGGGTAAGGGTAAGGGTTAGGGTTAGGGTTAGGGTTAGGGTAAGGGTTGGGGTTAGGGTTAAGGTAAGCGTTAGGGTTAGGGTTAGGGTTAGCATTAAGGTTAGGGTTAGGGTTAGGGTAAGGGTTAGGGTTAGGTTTAGGGTGAGGTTAAGGGTAAGGGTAAGGGTTAGGGTTAGGGTTAGGTTTAGGGTTAGGGTTAGGGTAAGGTTTCAGATTAGGGTTAGTGTTAGGTTTAGGGTTAAGTTTAGCGTTAGGGTTAGGGTAAGGGTAAGGGTTAGGGTTAGGGTTAGGGTTAGGGGTTAGAGTTAGGGTTAGTTTTCAGGTTAGGGTAAGGGTACGGTTTAGGGTTAGGGTGAGGTTAGGTTTGTGGTTAGGGTTAGTGTAAGAGTAAGGGTTAGGTTTAGGGTAAGGGTTAGGGTTAGGGTTAGGGTAAGGGTTAGGGTTAGGGTTAGGGTTAGGTTTGGGGTTAGGGTTAGGGTAAGGGTAAGGGTTAGGGTTAAGGTTAGGGTTGTGTTTGGTTTAGGGTTAGGGTAAGGATTAGGGCTAGGGTAAGGGTTAGGGTTAGGGTTAGGTTTAGGGTAAGGGATAGGTTTAGGGTTAGGGTAAGAGTTAGTGTTAGGGTTAGGGGTTAGTGTTAGGGTTAGGGTAAGGGTTACAGTTAGGTTTAAGGTAAGGGTTAGGGGTTGTGTTAGGTTTACTGTAAGGGTAAGGGGTAGAGTTAGGGTTAGGGTAAAGTTTAGGGTTAGGGTTAGGGTAGGGGTTAGGGTAAGGGTAAGAGTTAGGTTTAGGGTTAGGGTTAGGGTTAGGTTTAGGGTAAGGGTAAGTGTTAGAGTTAGGGTTAGAAATTAGGGTAAGGGTTAGGGTTAGGGTTAGGGTAACGGTTAGCATTAGGGTTAGGGTTAAGGTTAGCGTTAGTGTTAGGGTTAGGCTAAGGGTTAGGGTTAGGGTTAAGGTAAGGTTTAGGGTTAGGCTTAGGGTTAGTGTTAGAAGTAGGGTTAGGGTTAGGGTAAGGGTAATGTTTACGGTTAGGGTTAGGTTTAGGGTTAGGGTTAAGGTTAAGGTTAGGGTTAGTTTAAGGCTAAGGGTTAGAGATAGGTTTAGGTTAAAGGTTAGGATTAGGGTAAGGGTAAGGGTTAGGGTTAGGGTTAGGGTTAGGGTTAGGGTTAGGTTTAGGGTTAGGGTTAGGGGTTAGGGTTAGGGTTAGGTTTAGAGTAAGGGTTAGGGTTAGGGTTATGGTTAGGGTAAAAGTTAGGCTTAGGGTTAGGGTTAGTGTTATCTTAAGGGTAAATGTTAGGGTTTGGGTTAGGGTTAGTATTAGGGTTAGGTTAAGGGTCAGCGTTAGATTTAGGGTTAGGGTTGGGTTTAGGGTTGGGGTTAACGTTAGGGTTAGGGTTAGGGTAAGTGTAAGGGTTAGGGTTAGGTTTAGGGTTAGGGTAAGGTTAAGGGTTAGGGTTTGGGTTAGGGTTAGGTTTAGGGTTAGGGTTAGGTTTAGGGTTAGGGTTAGGATAAGGGTTAGGGTTATAGTTAGGGTTAGATTTAAGGTTTGGGTTAGGGTTAGGGTTAGGGTAAATGTAAGGGCTAGAGTTAGGATTATGGTTAGGTTAAGGGTAAAGGTTAGGGTAAGGGTTAGGGTTAGGTATAGGTTTAGGGTTAGGGTTAGGGTAAGGGTAAGGTTTAGGGTTAGGGTTTGGGATAAGGTTAAGGTTAGGGTTAGGTTTAGGCTTAAGGTAAGGGTAAGGTTTAGGGTTAGGGTTAGGGTTACGGTTAGGGAAAGGGTAAGGATTAGGGTAAGGTTTAGGGTTAGTGAAGGGTTAGGGTTAGTGTTAGGGTTAGCATTAAGGTTATGGTTAGGGTTAGGGTAAGGGTAAGGGTTAGGGTTAGGGTTGAGGTTAGGGTAAGGGTTAGGGTTAGGGTTAGGGTAAGGGTAAGGATTAGGTTAAGGGTTAGGGTTAGGGTTAGGTTTACTGTTAGGGTAAGGGTAAGCGTAAGGGTTAGGGTTAGGTTTAGGTTCAGGGTTAGGGTTAGGGTAAGGGTTAGGCTTAGGGTTAGTGTTAGGTTTAGGGTTAAGGTAAGGGTTAGAGTAAGGGTTATGGTTATGGTTAGGGTTAGGGTTAGATTTAGGGTAAAATTTAGGGTTAGGGTTAGGGTAAGTGTAAGGGTTATGGTTAGGGTGAGCGTTAGCATTAGGGTTAGGGTGAGGGGTTAGGGTTAGGGTAAGGGTTAGGTTTAGGGTAAGGCTAAGGTTAGAGTTAGGGTTAGGATAAGGTTTAGAGTTAGGGTTAGGATTAGGTTTAGTGTTAGGGTTAGGGTTAGGGTTAGCATTAGGGTTAGAGTTAAGGTTAGCGTTAGTGTTAGGGTTAGGGTTAGTGTTAGGGTAAGGGTAAGGGTTAGGTTTAGGGTTACGGTTAGGTTTAATGTTAGGGTTAGGGTTAGGTTCGGCTAAGGGTTAGGGTTAGGGTTAGGGTAAGGGTTAGGGTAAGGGTTAGGGTTAGGGTTAGGGTTAGGGTAAGGGTTAGGGTTAGGGGTTAGGTTTAGGGTCAGGGTTAGGGTAAAAATTTGGTATACGGTTAGGGTTAGGGTTAGGGTAAGGGTCAGTGTTAGGGTTAGGTTTAGGGTTAGGGTTCGGGGAAGCGTTAGGGTTAGGGGTTATGGTTAAGGTTAGGGTTAGGGTAAAAATTTGGGATAGGTTTAGGGTTAGGGTTAGGGTAAGGGGCAGTGTTAAGGTTAGGGTTAGGGTTAGGGTTAGGGTAAGTGTAAGCGTTAGGGTTAGGGTTAGGGTTGGGTGTAGGTTTGAGGTTAAGTTTAGGGTTAGGGTAAGGGTAAGGGTTAGGATTAGGGTCAGGGTTAGGGTTAGGTTTAAGGTTAGGGTTCGGGTAAGGGTAAGGGTTATGGTTAGGGTTAGGGTACAGGTTAGGTTTAGGGTTAGGGTTAGGTTTAGGGTAAGGATAAGGGTTAGGGTTAGTGTTAGGGTTAGGTTCAGGGTTAGGTTAAGGTAAGTGTAAGGGTTAGGGTTAGGGTTAGGGTTAAGGTTATGGTTCTGGCTAGGGTTAGGTTAAGGGTAAGGGCTAGGGTTAGGGTTAGGGTTAGGGTTCAGGTTAGGGTTAGGTTTAGGCTAAGGGTTAGGGTTAGGTTTAGGGTAAGGTTTAGGGATAGGGTTAGGGTTAGAGGTAGGGTTAGGGTTATGGTAAGGGTAAGTGTTAGGGTTAGGGTTAGGGTTAGGGTAAGGGTTAGGGTTAGGGGTTAGGGTTAGGCTTAGGCTAAGGGTAAGTGTTAGGGTTAGGGTTAGGTTTAGGGTCAGGGTAAGTGTTAGAGTTAGGGTTAGAGATTACTGTAAGGGTTAGGGTTAGGGTTAGGGTAACGGTTAGCATTAGGGTTAGGGTTAAGGTTAGCGTTAGTGTTAGGGTTAGGCTAAGGGTTAGGGTTAGGGTTAAGGTAAGGTTTAGGGTTAGGCTTAGGGTTAGTGTTAGAAGTAGGGTTAGGGTTAGGGTAAGGGTAATGTTTACGGTTAGGGTTAGGTTTAGGGTTAGGGTTAAGATTAAAGTTAGGGTTAGGTTAAGGCTAAGGGTTAGAGATAGGTTTAGGTTAAAGGTCAGGATTAGGGTTAGGGTAAGGGTAAGGGTTAGGGTTAGGGTTAGGGTTAGGTTTAGGGTTAGGGTTAGGGGTTAGGGTTAGGGTTAGGTTTAGGGTAAGGGTTAGGGTTAGGGTTATGGTTAGGGTAAAAGTTAGGCTTAGGGTTAGGGTTAGTGTTATCGTAAGGGTAAATGTTAGGGTTTGGGTTAGGGTTAGTATTAGGGTTAGGTTAAGGGTCAGCGTTAGATTTAGGGTTAGGGTTGGGTTTAGGGTTGGGGTTAACGTTAGGGTTAGGGTTAGGGTAAGTGTAAGGGTTAGGGTTAGGGTTAGGGTTAGGGTTAGGTTTAAGGTTATGGTTAGGGTAAGGTTAAGGGTTAGGGTTTGGGTTAGGGTTAGGTTTAGGGTTAGGGTTAGGATAAGGGTTAGGGTTATAGTTAGGGTTAGATTTAAGGTTAGGGTTAGTGTTAGGGTTAGGGTAAATGTAAGGGCTAGAGTTAGGATTATGGTTAGGTTAAGGGTAAGGGTTAGGGTAAGGGTTAGGGTTAGGTATAGGTTTAGGGTTAGGGTTAGGGTAAGGGTAAGGTTTAGGGTTAGGGTTTGGGATGAGGTTAAGGTTAGGGTTAGGTTTAGGCTTAAGGTAAGGGTAAGGTTTAGGGTTAGGGTTAGGGTTAGGGTTAGGGTTAGGGAAAGGGTAAGGATTAGGGTAAGGTTTAGGGTTAGTGAAGGGTTAGGGTTAGTGTTAGGGTTAGCATTAAGGTTATGGTTAGGGTTAGGGTAAGGGTAAGGGTTAGGGTTAGGGTTGAGTTTAGGGTAAGGGTTAGGGTTAGGGTTAGGGTAAGGGTAAGGATTAGGTTAAGGGTTAGGGTTAGGTTAGGTTTACTGTTAGGGTAAGGGTAAGCGTAAGGGTTAGGGTTAGGTTTAGGTTCATGGTTAGGGTTAGGGTAAGGGTTAGGCTTAGGGTTAGTGTTAGGTTTAGGGTTAAGGTAAGGGTTAGAGTAAGGGTTATGGTTATGGTTAGGGTTAGATTTAGGGTAAAATTTAGGGTTAGGGTTAGGGTAAGTGTAAGGGTTATGGTTAGGGTGAGCGTTAGCATTAGGGTTAGGGTTAGGGGTTAGGGTTAGGGTAAGGGTTAGGTTTAGGGTAAGGCTAAGGTTAGAGTTAGGGTTAGGATTAGGTTTAGTGTTAGGGTTAGGGTAAGGCTAAGGGTTAGAGTTAGGGTTATGGGTTAGGGTTAGGGTTAGGTTTAGCATTAGGGTTAGAGTTAAGGTTAGCGTTAGTGTTAGGGTTAGGGTTAGTGTTAGGGTAAGGGTAAGGGTTAGGTTTAGGGTTACGGTTAGGTTTAATGTTAGGGTTAGGGTTAGGTTAGGCTAAGGGTTAGGGTTAGGGTTAGGGTAAGGGTTAGGGTAAGGGTTAGGGTTAGGGTTAGGGTTAGGGTAAGGGTTAGGGTTAGGGGTTAGGTTTAGGGTCAGGGTTAGGGTAAAAATTTGGTACACGGTTAGGGTTAGGGTTAGGGTAAGGGTCAGTGTTAGGGTTAGGGTTAGGGTTAGGGTTCGGGGAAGCGTTAGGGTTAGGGGTTATGGTTAAGGTTAGGGTTAGGGTAAAAATTTGCGATAGGTTTAGGGTTAGGGTTAGGGTAAGGGTCAGTGTTAAGATTAGGGTTAGGGTTAGGGTTAGGGTAAGTGTAAGCGTTAGGGTTAGGGTTAGGGTTGGGTGTAGGTTTGAGGTTAAGTTTAGGGTTAGGGTAAGGGTAAGGGTTAGGATTAGGGTCAGGGTTAGGGTTAGGTTTAAGTTAGGGTTCGGGTAAGGGTAAGGGTTATGGTTAGGGTTAGGGTAAAGGTTAGGTTTAGGGTTAGGGTTAGGTTTAGGGTAAGGATAAGGGTTAGGGTTAGTGTTAGGGTTAGGTTCAGGGTTAGGTTAAGGTAAGTGTAAGGGTTAGGGTTAGGGTTAGGGTTAAGGTTATGGTTCTGGCTAGGGTTAGGTTAAGGGTAAGGGCTAGGGTTAGGGTTAGGGTTAGGGTTCAGGTTAGGGTTAGGTTTAGGCTAAGGGTTGGGGTTAGGTTTAGGGTAAGGTTTAGGGATAGGGTTAGGGTTAGAGGTAGGGTTAGGGTTATGGTAAGGGTAAGTGTTAGGGTTAGGGTTAGGGTAAGGGTTAGGGTTAGGGGTTAGGGTTAGGCTTAGGCTAAGGGTAAGTGTTAGGGTTAGGGTTAGGATTAGGGTAAGGGTGAGGGTGTGGGTAAGGGTTAGGGTTAGGGTTACGTTAGGGTTAGGGTTAGGGTTAGGGTTAGGGTTAGGGTAAGGGTAAGGGCTTAGCTTAGGGTTAGGGTTAGGGTTAGGTTTAGGGTAAGGGTAAGGGTTAGAGGTAGGGTTAGGGTTAGGGTTAGGTTTAGGGTTAGGGTTAGGGTAACGGTAAGGGTTAGGGTTAGGGTTAGGGTTAGGGTAAGGGTAATGGTATGGTTTAGGGTTAGGGTTAGTGTTAGGAAAAGGGTAAGGGTTAGGGTTCGGTTTAGGGTAAGGATTAGGGTTAAGTTTAGGGTTAAAGTAAGGGTTAGGGTTAGGTTTAGCATTAAGGTTAGGGTTAGGATTAGGGTAAGTGTTAGGGTTAGGGTTAGGGTAAGGGTAACGGTTAGGGTTAGGGTTAAGGTTAGGGTTAGGGTTAGGGTAAGGGTAAGGGTTAGGGTTAGGTTTAGGTTCAATGTTAGGGTTAGGGTAAGGGTAAAGGTTAGGGTTAGGGTTAAGGTTAGGGTTAATATAAGGGGTAGGGTTAGGGTAAGGATTAGGTTTAGGTTTAGGGTTAGGATTAGGGTAAGGGTAAGGGTAAGGGTAAGGGTAAGGGTTAGGGTTAGGTTTAGGTTCAGGGTTAGGGTTAGGGTAAGGGTTAGGGTTAGGGTTAGTGTTAGGTTTAGGGTTAAGCTTAGGGTTAGGGTTAGGGTAAGGGTAAGGGTTAGTGTTAGGGTTAGGGTCACCAGTCAGGTTTAGGTTTAGAGTTAGGTTAGAGTAAGGGTAAGGTTTAGGGTTAGGGTTAAGGTTAGGGTTAGGGTTAGGTTTGGGGTTAGGGTTAGGGTTAGAGTAAGGGTTAGGGTTAGTTTAAGGGTAAGGGTTAGGTTTAGGGTTAGGGTTAAGATTAGGGTTAGGGTTAGGCTAAGGGTAAGGGTTAGGGTTAGGGTTAGGTTTAGTGTAAGGGTTAGGGTTAGGCTTAGAGTTAGGGTTAAGTTTAGGTTTAGGGTTAGGGTTAGGGTAAGGGTTAGGGTGAGGGTTAGGGCAAGGGTAATGTTGGGTTAGGGTTAGTTTTAGGTTAAGGGTAAGGGTTAGGGTTAGGGTTAGGGTTAGGATTAGGGTTAGGGTAAGGGTAAGTGTTAGGGTTAGGGTTAGTGTTTGGGTAAGGGTAAGGTTAGGGTCAGGGTTAGGGTTAGGGGACAGGGTTAGGGTTAGGTTTAGGTTAGAGTTAGGGTAAGGGTAAGGGTGGGGGTTAGGGTTAGGGTTAGGGCTAGGGTTATGTGTAGGGTTAGGTTTAGGTAAGGGTAAGGGTTAGGATTAGGGTTAGGGTTATGGTTAAGGTTAGGGTTAGGGTTAGGGAAAGGGTAAGGTTTAGGGTAATGGCTAGGGTTAGGTTTAGGGTAAGGACTGGGGTTAGGGTTAGGGTTAGGGTAAGGGTTAGGGTTAGGGTTATGGTTAGGATTGTCATTAAGTTTAGGGTTAGGGTTAGGGTTAGGGTAAGGGTTAGGGTTAGGGTTAGGTTTAGGATAAGGGTAAGGGTAAGGGTTAGGGTTTCGGTTAAGTTTAGGGTTAGGGTTAGGGTAAGGGTAAGGGTTAGGGTTAGGGATAGGGTTAGGGAAAGTGTAATGTTTAGGGTTAGGGTAAGGATTAGTGTTAGGTTTAGGTTTAGGGTAAGGGTTAGGGTTAGGGTTAGGGTGAGCGTTAGGGTTAGGGTTAGGTTTAGGGGTTAGGGTTAGTGTTAGTGTTAGGGTAAGTGTTTGGGTTAGGGTTAGGGTAAGGGCTAGGGTTAGGGTTAGGGTTAGGTTAAGGCTACGGGTTAGAGTTAGGGTTACGGTAAGGTTTAGTGTTAGGTTTAGGGTAAAGCTAAGGGTTAGAGTTAGGGTTAGAGGTTAGGGTAAGGGTTAGGATTAGGGTTAGGGTAAGGGTAAGGGTTAGGTTTAGGGTTAGGGTTAGGGTAAGGGTAACGGTTAGCATTAGGGTTAAGGTTAAGGTTAGCGTTAGTGATAGGGTTAGGCTGAGGGTTAGGGTTTGTGTTAAGGTAAGGGTTAGGGTTTTTCTTAGGGTTAGGGTTAGGGTAAGGGTAGGGTTAGGGGTTAGGTTTAGTGTTAGGGTTAGGGTAAGGGTTAGGGTTAGGGTTAGGGTTAGGGTTAAGTTTAGGGTTAGGGTGAGGGTTACGTTTAGGTTTAAGGTTAGGGTTAGGGTTACAGTTAGGGTTAGAGCTGTGGCTATGGCTAGGGTTAGGGTTAAGTTTAGGGTTAGGGCTAGGTCTAGGTTTAGGGTTAGGTTTAGGGTTAGGGTTAGGGGTAGTTGTAGGGGTAGGCTTAGGTTTAGGGTTAGGTTTAGGGGTAGGGGTAGGGGTAGGGGTAGGGTTAGGGCTAGGTGTAGGGGTAGCGGTAGGTGTAGGGTTAGGGTTAGGATTAGGGTTAGTTGTAGGGGTAGGGTTAGCGTTAGGGTTAGGGTTAGGGTTAGTGGTAGGTGTAGGGTTAGGGTTAGGGTTACGTTTAGGGGTAGGGTTAGGGTTTGGAGTAGGGTTAGGGTTTGGGTTATGGTTAGGGTTAGGGTTGGTGTTAGGGCTAGGGTTAGGTTTAGGGTTAGGGTTAGGTTTAGGTTTAGGGTAAGGGTGACGGTTAGGTTTAGGATTAGGGGTAGGTGTAGGGTTAGGGTTAGGATGAGCGGTACGGGTAGGGGTAGGGGTAGGGGTATGGTTAGGGTTAGGGTTAGGGTTTGGGCTAGCGCTAGGGTTTGGGTTAGGTTTAGGACTAGGGCTTGGGTTAGTGTTAGGGGTTCAGTTAGGGTTAGGGGATGGGTTAGGTGTAGGGGTAGGTTTAGAACTAGCACTAGGGTTAGTGTTAGGTTAAGGGCTAGGGCTTGTGTTAGGGTCAGGGGTACAGTTAGGGTTAGGGTTAGGGTTAGGTTTAGGGATACTGTTAGGGATAGGTTTACGGGTAGGGGTAGGGGTAGGTTTAGGGGTAGGGGTAAGTTTAGGATTAGGGTTAGAATTAGGGTTAGGGTTAGGGGTAGGGGTAGGGGTTGGGTTAGGGGTAGGGGTAGGGTTAGGGTTAGGGTTAGGTTTAGGGTTAGGGGTAAGGTATGGGTTAGGTTTTGGTGTAGGGTTAGGGGTAGGGTTAGGGGTAGGGTTAGGGTTAGGGTTAGGATTAGGGGAAGGGATAGGGGTAGGGTTAGGGGTAGGGTTAGGGGTAGGGTTAGTGTTCCGTGTAGGGTTAAGGCTAGAGCTACGGTTAGGGTTAGGGTTTGGGCTACGGTTAGGTTTAGGGTTAGGGTTACCTTTAGGGATAGGGGTAGGTTTAGGTTTATGGTTAGGATTACGGTTAGGGGTATTGTTAGGGTTAGATGTATTGATAGGTGTAGGGTTAGGATTAGAGTTAGGGTTAGGGTTACGGTTAGGGGTAGGGTTAGGGTTAGGTTTAGGGTTAGGGGTAGGGTTAGGGTTAGGGTTAGGGTTAGCGTTAGGGGTATGGTTAGGGTTAGGTTTAGGGGTAGGTGAATGGGTAGGGGTGGGTGTAGGGTTAGGGTTAGGGTTAGGGTTATGGTTAGCGGCAGGTGTAGGGGCAGATGCAGGGTTAGGGTTAGGGTTAGGGGTAGGCGTAGTGGTAGGGGTAGGGGTAGGGTTAGGGGTAGGGTTAGGGCTAGGGTTAGGGTTAGGGTTAGGGCTAGGGCTAGGATTAGGGTTAGGGTTAGGTCTAGGGCAAGGGTTAGGGGTAGGGTTAGGGGTAGGGGTAGGGTTAGACATAGGGGTAGGGGTAGGTTTAGGCGTAGGGGTAGGGTTAGGGTTAGGGTTAGGGGTAGGGTTACGGGTAGGGGTAGGGGTAGGTTTAGATTTAGGGTTAGGGTTAGTGGTAGGGTTAGGGGTAGGTTTAGGTTTAGGGTTAGGGGTAGTGTTAGGGTTATGGTTAGGGTTAGGGTTAGGGGTAGGGTTAAGGTTAGGGTTAGGGTTAGGGTTAGGGGTTGGGTTAGGGTTAGGGATAGGGTTAGGGGAAGGGGTGTGGTTAGGGTTAGGGTTAGGTTTAGGGTTAGGGTTAGCGTTAGTTGTAGGATTAGGGTTAGGGTTACGGTTACGGTTAGGGGTATTGTTAGGGTTAGGGTTATTGTTAGGGGTAGGGTCAGGATTAGAGTTAGGGTTAGGGTTACGGTTAGGGGTAGGATTAGGGTTAGGTTTAGGGGTAGGTGTAGGGGTAGAGGTGGGTGTAGGGTTAGGGTTAGGAGTAGGGTTAGGGTTAGGGGCAGGTGTAGGAGTAGAGGTAGGGTTAGGGTTAGGGTTAGCGGTAGGGGTAGTGGTAGGTGTAGGGCTAGGGTTAGGGTTATTTAGGTTTAGGTTTAGGGGTAGGGTTAGGGGTAGGTGTAGGGTTGGTGTTAGGTGTAGGGGTAGGGTTAGGGTTAGGGTTAGGGTTAGGGTTAGCGTTAGGTGTAGGTTTAGGGTTAGGGTTAGGGTTAGGGTTAGGGGTATATTTAGCGTTATCGTTAGGCTTAGGGGTAGGGTGAGGGTTAGAGTTAGGGTTAGGGTTACGTGTAGGTGTAGGGTTAGGGTTAGTGTTAGGGGTAGGGGTAGGGTTAGGGTTAGGGTTAGAGTTAGATGTAGGGTTAGGGTTAGGGTTAGGGTAAGGGTTATTGGCAGGGGTATTGTTAGGGTTAGGGTTAGGGGTAGGGGTAAGGGTATGTTTAGGATTAGGGTTAGGATTAGTGTTAGGGTTAGTGTTAGGGTTAGGGTTAGGGGTAGGGGTAGGGTTTAGGGTTAGGGGTAGGGGTAGGTTTAGGGGTAGGGGTAGGGGTACGGGTAGGGATAGGGGTAGGGTAGGGGTAGGGGTAGGGTTAGGGTTAGGCTTAGGTTTAGGGCTAGTGCTAGGGTTACAGTAAGGGTTAGGGCTATGGCTAGGGCTAGGGTTAGGGTTAAGGTTAGGGTTAGGGCTAGGGCTAGGTTTAGGGTTAGGGTTAGTGATAGGGTTAGGGGTACGGTTAGGGTTAGGGTAAGGGTTTGCGTTAGGGTTAGGGCTAGGGGTCGGGTTGGGGTTAGGGGTAGCGTTAGGGGAATGGTTAGGGTTAGGGATAGGGGTAGGGTTAGGGTTACGGTTAGGTTTGGGGTAAGCGTTAGGATTAGCGTTATGGGTAGGGTTAGGGTTAGGTTTAGGGTTACGGTTTGGAGTAGGGTTAGATTTAGGGTTAGGGTTCTGTTTACGGGTAGGTTTAGGGTTAGGGTTAGGGTTAGGGGTAGCTTTAGGTGTAGGGTTAGGGTTAGGGTTAGGGGTAGGGTTGGGGTTAGGGTGACGCTTAGGTTTAGGATTAGGCGTAGGGGTAGGGTTAGGGTTAGAGTTAGCGGTAGGGGTAGGGGTAGGGGTAGGGGTAGGGATAGTGTTAGGGGTAGGGTTAGGGTTAGCGGTAGTGTTAGGGTTAGGGTTAGGGTTATGGCTAGGGCTAGGGTTAGGTTTAGGGTTAGGGTTAGGGGTAGAGTTAGGGTTAGGGTTAGGATTAGGGTTAGGATTAGGGGTAGGGTTAGGGTTAGGGTTAGTGTTAGGGTTAGAGTTATGGGTAGGGTTAGAGTTAGGGTTAGGTTTATTGTTAGGGTTAGGGTTAGTTGCAGGGGTATTGTTAGGGTTAGGGTAGGGGTAGGGGTAGGTTTAAGATTAGGGACAGGATTAGGGTTAGGGTTAGGGTTAGGTTTATTGTTAGGTCTAGGGCTAAGGTTATGGTTAGGGTTAGGGGTAGGGCTAGGGTAAGGGTTACTTTATGGTTATTGTTAGGGGTAGTGTTTGGGGTAGGTTTAGGGTTAGAGTTAGGGGTAGGGTTAGTGTTAGGGTTGGGCTAGGGCTAGGGTTAGGGTTAGGGCTAGGGTTAGGTTTAGGTTTAGTGCTAGGCTAGGTTAGGGTTAGGTTTAGGGTTAGGGTTAGGATTAGGGTTAGGGTTTTAGGGTTAGGGTTCGGTTACGGTTAGGAGTAGGGATAGGGGTAGGGTTAGCGTTAGGAGTAGGGTTAGGGTTAGGGGTAGGGGTAGGGGTAGGGTTAGGGGTAGGTGTAGGGTTAGGATTAGGGTTAGGTTTAGAGGTAGTGTTAGGGTTTGAAGTGGGGTTAGGGTTAGGGGTAGGGTTGGGGTTAGCGATATGGTTAGGGTTAGGGTTGGTGTTAGGGCTAGGGTTAGGTTTAGGTTTAGGGTTAGCGTTAGGTGTAGGTTTAGGGTTAGGGTTAGGGTTACGGTTAGGGGTATAGTTTGCGTTAGCGTTAGGCTTAGGGGTAGGGTTAGGGTTAGAGTTAGGGTTAGGGTTACGTGTAGGGGTAGGGTTAGGGTTAGTGTTAGGGGTAGGGGTAGGGTTAGGGTTAGGGTTAGGGTCAGAGTTAGGGGTAGGGTTAGGGTTAGTGTTAGGGTTAGGGTTATTGTTAGGGCTAGAACTAGGTTTAGGGTTAGGGTTGGGGGTAGGGTTTAGGGTTAGGGGTAGGGGTAGGTTTAGGAGTAGGGGTAGGGTTAGGGGTAGGGATAGGGGTAGGGTAGGGGTAGGTGTAGGGTGAGGGTTAGGCTTAGGGTTAGGGCTAGTGCTAGGGTTACAGTAAGGGTTAGGGCTATGGCTAGGGCTAGGTTAGGGATAAGGTTAGGGTTAGGGCTAGGGCTAGGTTTAGGGTTAGAGTTAGTGATAGGGTTAGGGGTACGGTTAGGGTTAGGGTAAGGGTTTGGGTTAGGGTTAGGGCTAGGGGTCGGGTTGGGGTTATGGGTAGCGTTAGGGGAAAGGTTAGGTTTAGGGGTAGGGTTAGGGTTAGAGTTAGGGTTAGGGTTACGGTTAGGGGAAGGGTTAGGGTTAGGGTTAGGCTTAGGGGTATGGTTAGGTTTAGGGTTAGGTTTAGAGTTAAGGGGAGAGTTAGGGTTAGGTTTAGGGTTACAGTTAGGGGTAGGGTTAGGGTTAGGGTTAGGGTTAGGGATAGGGGTAGGGTTAGGGTTAGGGTTAGGGTTTGGGTAAGCATTAGGATTAGCGTTAGGGGTAGGGTTAGGGTTAGGTTTAGGGTTACGGTTAGGAGTAGGGTTAGATTTAGGGTTAGGGTTATGGTTACGGGTAGGTTTAGGGTTAGGGTTAGGGTTAGGGGTAGCTTTAGGTGTAGGGTTAGGGTTAGGGTTAGGGGTAGGGTTGGGGTTAGGGTGACGTTTAGGTTTAGGATTAGGCGTAGGGGTAGGGTTAGGGTTAGGGTTAGCGGTAGGGGTAGGGGTAGGGGTAGGGGTAGGGATAGTGTTACGGGTAGGGTTAGGGTTAGCGGTAGTGTTAGGGTTAGGGTTAGGGTTATGGCTAGGGCTAGGGTTAGGTTTAGGGTTAGGGTTAGGGTTAGGGTTAGGGTTAGGTTTAGAGTAAGGGTTACGGTTAGGGGTATGGGTAGGGTTAGGGTTACGTTATGGTTATTGTTAGGGGTAGTGTTAGGGGAAGGTTTAGGGTTAGAGTTAGGGGTAGGGTTAGTGTTAGGGTTGGGCTAGGGCTAGGGTTAGGGTTATGGCTAGGGTTAGGTTTAGGTTTAGTGCTAGGCTAGGTTAGGGTTAGGTTTAGGGTTAGGGTTAGGATTAGGGTTAGGGTTTTAGGGTTAGGGTTCAGGTTACGGTTAGGGGTAGGGTTAGCGTTAGGAGTAGGGTTAGGGTTAGGGTTAGGGTTAGGGGTATGGGTAGGATTAGGTGTAGGGGTAGGGGTAGGGGTACGTGTAGGGTTAGGGTTACGATTAGCCTTATACTTAGGGTTAGGGGTAGAGTTAGGGTTAGGGTTAGGCTTAGGGTTAGGGCTAGGGCTAGGGTTACAGTTAGGGTTAGAGCTATGTCTATGTCTAAGGTTAGGGTTAAATTTAGGGTTAGGGCTTGGGCTAGGTTTAGGGTTAGGGTTAGGGTTAGGGTTAGGTTTATGGGTAGGTGTAGGGGTAGGGGTAGATTTAGGGTTAGGTTTAGGGGTAGGTGTAGGGGTAGGGGTAGGGTTAGGGCTAGTAGTATGGGTAGCGGTAGGTGTAGGGTTAGGGTTAGGGGTAGGGGTAGGGTTAGGGTTAGGGTTAGGGCTAGGGTTAGGGGTAGGTGTAGGGTTAGGGTTAGGGTTAGGTTTAGAGGTAGTGTTAGGGGTTGAAGTGGGGTTAGGGTTAGGGGTAGGGTTAGGGTTAGGGATATGGTTAGGGTTAGGGTTGGTGTTAGGGCTAGGGTTAGGTTTAGGTTTAGGTTTAGCGTTAGTTGTAGGGTTAGGTTTAGGGTTAGGGGTAGAGATAGGGTTAGGGGTAGGGGTAGGGTTAGGGTTAGAGGTAGCTTTAGGGGAAAGGTTAGGGTTAAGGTTAGGGGTAGGGTTAGGGTTAGGGGTAGGGGTAGGTTTAGGGTTAGGGGTAGCGTTAGGGGAAGGGTTAGGTTTAGTGGTAAGGTTAGGGTTAGAGTTAGGGTTAGGGTTAGGGTTACGGTTAGGGGTAGGGTTAGGGTTAGGGTTAGGGGTAGGGGTAGGGGTAGGGTTACAGTTAGGTTAGGGTTAGAGTTAGTGGTAGGGTTAGGGTTAGGGTTAGGGGTAGGGGTAGGGTTAGGTTTAGAGTTAGGGTTAGGGTAAGCGTTAGGGGTAGGGTTAGGGTTAGGGTTACGGTAAGGGGTAGGGGTAGGGTTAGGATTAGCGTTAGGGGTAGGGTTAGGGTTAGGGTTAGGGTTAGGGTTAGCATTAGAGTTAGAGGTAGGGTTAGGGTTAGGGTTAGGGTTAGGGGTAGCTTTAGGGGTTGGGTTAGGTTTAGGGTTAGGGTTAGGGGTAGGGGTAGGAGTAGGGTTAGGGTTAGGGTTAGGGTTAGGGATAGGTACGGTTATGAGTAGGGTTAGGGTTAGGGTTACGGTTACGGTTACTGGTAGGGTTAGGGGTAGGGGTAGGGGTAGTGGTAGCTTCAGGCGTAGTGTTCGGTTTAGGGTTAGGGGTAAGGTTAGGGGTAGGGTTAGGGTTAGGGTAACGGTTAGGGTTAGGATTAGGGGTAGGTGTAGGGTTAGGGTTAGCGGTACGGGTAGGGGTAGGGGTATGGGTAGGGTAGGGTTAGGGTTAGGGTTTGGACCAGCAGTACGGGTAGGGGTAGGGATAGGGATAGGGGTAGGGTAGGGTTAGGGTTAGGGTTAGGGTTAGGGTTAGGTTTAGGACTAGGGCCTGGGTTAGGGTTAGTGTTAGAGTTAGGATTAGGGGTAGGGTTAGGCGTAGGGGTAGGTTTAGGGCTAGCGCTAGGGTTAGTGTTAGGTTTAGGGCCAGGGCTTGGGTTAGGGTCAGGGGTAGAGTTAGGGTTACGATTAGGGTTACGGTTAGGGGTACTGTTAGGGATAGTTTTAGGGTTAGGGGTAGGGTTAGGTTAGGGTTAGGGTTAGGATTAGTGGTAGCGGTAGGGTTAGGTTTAGGGGTAGGGCTAGGGTTAGGGGTAGGGCTAGGGTTAGGGTGAGGGTTAGGTTTAGGGTTAGGGGTAAGGTAAAGGTTACGGTTTAGTGTAGGGTTAGGGGTGGGATTAGGGGTAGGGTTAGGGGTACGGTTAGGAGTAGGGTTAAGGGTAGGGATAAGGGTAGGGTTAGGGGTGGGGTTAGGGTTAGGGTTAGGGTTGTGATTGGGGTTAGGGTTAGGGGTAGGGTTGTGTTAGGGATAGGGTTAAGGCTAGGGCTGGGGTTAGGTTTAGGGTTAGGGCTACGGTTAAGTTTAGAGTTAGGGTTACCTTCAGGGGTAGGGGTAGGGTTAGGTTTAGGGATAGGGTTACGGTTAGGGGTATTGTTAGGGTTAGGGTTATTGATAGGGGTAGGGTTAGGATTAGAGTTAGGGTTAGGTTTACGGTTAGGGGTAGGGTTAGGGGTAGGGTTAGGGTTAGGTTTAGGGGTAGGTGTGGGGATAGGGGTAGGTGTAGGGTTAGGGTTAGGGTTAGGGTTAGGGTTAGCTGCAGGTGTAGGGGTAGAGGCAGGGTTAGGATTAGGGTTAGGAGTAGGGGTAGTGGTAGGGGTAGGGGTAGGGTTAGGGTTAGGGTTAGGGCTAGGGTTAGGGTTAGCGTTAGGGCTAGGGCTAGGATTAGGGTTAGGGTTAGAGTTAGGACTAGGGCTAGGGTTAGGATTACGGTTAGGGTTAGGGCTAGGGCTAGGGTTAGGGTTAGGGTTACTGGTAGAGTTAGGGGTAGGGGTATGGGTAAGGGTAGGGTTAGGCATAGGGGTAGGGTTACGGTTAGAGTTAGGGGTATGGGTAGGGGTAGGGGTAGGTTTAGATTTAGGGTTAGGGTTAGGGGTAGGGTTAGGGGTAGGTTTAGGTTTAGGTTTAGGTTTAGGGGTAGTGTTAGGGTTAGGGTTAGGGTTAGGGGTAGGGGTAGGGTTAATGTTAGGGTTAGGGTTAAAGGGTTGGGTTAGGGTTAGGTATAGTGTTATTGGTAGGGGTGGGGTTAGGGTTAGATTTAGGGTAAGGGTTAGCGTTAGTTGTATTATTAGGGTTAGGTTTAGGGTTACGGTTAGGGGTATAGTTAGGGTTAGGGGTAGGGGTAGGGGTAGGGTTAGTTAGGGTTAGTGTTACGTATAATGGTAGGGTTAGGGTTAGGGGTACGTTTAGGGTTAGGGTTAGGGTTAGAGTTAGGGTTAGAGTTAGGGTTAAGTTAGGGTTAGTGGCAGGGGTATTGTTAGGGTTGGGGTTAGGGGTAGTGTTAGGGATAGAGTTAGGGGAAGGGTTAGGTATAGGGTTAGGGTTAGGGTTAGAGTTAGGGTTAGGGTTACGGTTAGGGTTAGTGTTAGGGATAGGGTTAGGGTTAGGGGTAGGGTTAGGGTTAGGGTTAGGGTTAGGGTTAGTGGTAGCGGTAGGGCTAGGGTTAGGGGTAGGGGTAGGTGTAGGGGTAGGGGTAGGTTTAGAATTAGGGTTAGGATTAGGGTTAGGGGTAGGGTTAGGGTTAGGGGTAGAGTTAGGGGTAGGGTTAGGTGTAGGGGTAGGGTTAGGGTTAGGGTTAGGTTTAGGGTTGGGGTTGGGGTTAGGGTTAGGGGTAGTGTTAGGGTTAGGTTTAGAGTTAAGGCTAGGGCTAGGGTTAGGGTTAGGGTTAGGCTTAGATTTACCGTTAAAGGGTAGGGGTAGGGTTTGTGTTAGGGCTAGGGTTACGGTTAGGGGTATTGTTAGGTTTAGGGTTATTGTTAGAGGTAGGGTTAGGATTAGAGTTAGGGTTAGGGTTACGGTTAAGGGTAGGGTTAGGGTTAGGATTAGGGTTAGGGGTAGGGTTAGGGTTCGGGTTAGGGTTAGGGTAAGCGTAAGGGGTAGGTTTAGGGGTAGGTGTAGGGGTAGCGGTGGGTGTGGGTTAGGGTTAGGGGTAGGGTTAGGTTTAGGGGCAGGTGTAGAGGTAGAGGTAGGGTTAGGGTTAGGGTTAGCGGTAGGGGTAGGGTTAGGTGTAGGGGTAGGGTTAGGGTTAGGGTTTGGGCTATGGTTAAGGTTAGGGGTAGGGGTAGGGGTAGGGTGAGATTTAGGTTTAGGGTTAGGGGTAGGGTTATGGGTAGGTTTAGGGTTAGGGGTAGGGGAAGGGTTAGGTTTAGGGTTAGGGTTAGGGTTAGGGATAGGGTTAAGGTTAGGGTTAGGGTTAGGGTTAGTTGTTGGGTTAGGGTTAGGGATAGGGTTAGGGGTAGGGTTGGGTTGACGGTTAGGGTTAGGTTTAGGTTTAGGGTTAGGGTTAGGGTTAGGGTTATGGTTAGGGGTATAGTTAGCGTTGGGTTTAGGCTTAGGGGTAGGGTTAGGGTTAGAGTTAGGGTTAGGTTTATGTGTACGGGTAGGTTAGGGTTAGGGTTGGGGTAGGGGTAGTGTTAGGGTTAGGGTTAGGGTTAGAGTTACGGGTAGGGTTAGGGTTAGGGTTAGGGTTAGGGTTAGGGAAAGGGTTAGTGGCAGGGGTATTGTTAGGGTTAGGGGTAGGGGTAGGGGTAGGGGTAGGTTTAGGATTAGGGTTAGGGTTATTGTTAGGGCTAGGGCTAGGTTTAGGGTTAGGGGTAGGGTTTAGGGTTAGGGGTAGGGGTAGGTTTAGGGGTAGGGGTAGGTTTAGGGGTAGGGATTGGGGTAGGTGTAGGGGTAGGTGTAGGTTTAGGGTTAGGATTAAGGTTAGGGTTAGGGTTAGGGGTAGAGTTAGGGTTAGGGTTAGGCTTAGGGTTAGCGCTAGTGCTAGGGTTACAGTTAGGGTTAGGGCTATGGATAGGGCTAGGGTTATGGTTAAGGTTCGGGTTAGGGCTAGGGCTAGTTTTAGGGTTAGGGTTAGGGATAGGTTTAGGGGTAGGGTTAGGGTTAGGGTTAGGGTTAGGGTTAGGGTTAGAGGTAGTGTTAGGGGTAGGGTTAGGGTTAGGTTTAGGGTTTGGGTTAGGGTTAGGGCTAGGGTTAGGTTTAGGGTTAGGTGTAGCATTAGGGGGAGAGTTAGGTTTAGGTGTAGGGTTAGGGTTAGAGTTAGGGTTAGGGTTACGGTTAGCGGTAGGGTTAGGGTTAGGCTTAGGTTTAGGGGTAGGGTTAGGGTTAGGGTTAGGGTTAGTTTTAGAGTTAAGGGTAGGGTTAGGGTTAGGGTTTGGGTTAGAGTTAGGGGTAGGCTTAGGTTTAGGGTTAGGGTTAGGGATAGGGGTAGGGTTAGGGTTAGGGTTAGGGTTACGGTTAGGAGTAGGGTTAGGTGTAGTGTTAGGGTTACGGTTACGGGTAGGTTTAGGGTTAGTGTTAGGGTTGGGGTAGCTTTAGGTGTAGGGTTCGGGACAGGGGTAGGGGAAGGGTTGGGGTTAGGGTTAGGGTTAGGGTTAGGGTTAGGTTTAGGGGTAGGTGAAGGGGTAGGGGTGGGTGTAGGATTAGGGTTAGGGTTAGGGTTTTGGTTAGCGGCAGGTGTTGGGGCAGATGCAGGGTTAGGGTTAGGGGTAGGGGTAGGCGTAGTGGTAGGGTTAGGGCTAGGGTTAGGGTTAGGGTTTGGGCTAGGGCTAGGATTAGGGTTAGGGTTAGAGTTAGGACTAGGGCTAGGGTTAGGGTTAGGGTTAGGGCTAGGGCAAGGGTTAGGGGAAGGGGTAGGTTTAGGGTTAGGGTTAGACATAGGGGTAGGGGTAGGTTTAGGCGTAGGGGTAGGGTTAGGGTTAGGGTTAGTGGTAGGGTTACAGGTAGGGGTAGGGGTAGGTTTAGATTTACGGTTAGGGTTAGTGGTAGGGTTAGGGGTAGTTTAGGTTTAGGGTTAGGGGTAATGTTAGGGTTATGGTTAGGGTTAGGGTTAGGGGTAGGGTTGGTTAGAGTTAGGGGTATGGGTAGGGGGAAGGGGTAGGTTTAGACTTAGGTTTAGGGTCAGGGGTAGGGTTAGGGGTAGGTTTAGGTTTAGGTTTAGGGGTAGTGTTAGGGTTAGGGTTAGGGGTAGGGTTAGGGGTAGGGATAAGGTTAGGGTTAGGGTTAAAGGGTTGGGTTAGGTTTAGGGATAGGGTTAGGGGTAGGGGTCGGGATAGGGTTAGGGTTAGGTTTAGGGTAAGGGTTAGTGTTAGTTGTAGGATTAGGGTTAGGTTTAGGGTTACGGTTAGGGGTATAGTTAGGTTTAGGGTTAGGGGTAGGGGTAGAGTTAGGGTTAGAGTTAGGGTTAGTGTTACGTATAATGGTAGTGTTAGGGTTAGGGTTAGGGTTAGAGTTAGGGTTAGAGTTAGGGTTAGGTTAGGGTTAGTGGCAGGGGTAATGTTGGGGTTAGGGGTAGGGGTAGGGGTATAGGTAGGGGTAGATTTAGGATTAGGGTTAGGATTAGGGTGAGGGTTAGGGTTAGGGTTAGGGTTATTGTTAGGGTTAGGGGTAGGGTTAGGGTTAGGGATAGAGTTAGGGGAAGGGTTAGGTATAGGGTTAGGGTTAGGGTTAGAGTTATGGTTAGGGTTACGGTTAGGGTTAGTGTTAGGGATAGGGTTAGGGTTAGGGGTAGGGTTAGGGTTAGGGTTAGGGAAAGGATTAGTGGTAGTGGTAGGGATAGGGTTAGGGGTAGGTGTAGGTGTAGGGGTAGGGGTAGGTTTAGAATCAGGGTTAGGATTAGGGTTAGGGGTAGGGTTAGGGGTAGGGGTAAGGTTAGGGTTAGGGTTAGGGTTAGGGTTGGGGTTTGGGTTAGGGTTAGGGGTAGTGTTAGGGTTAGGTTTAGGGTAAGGCTAGGGCTAGGGTTAGGGTTAGGGTTAGGGTTAGAGTTACCGTTAAGGGGTAGGGGTAGGGTTAGGGTTAGGGTTAGGGTTACGGTTAGGGGTATTGTTAGGGTTAGGGTTATTGTTAGAGGTAGGGTTAGGATTAGAGTTAGGGTTAGGGTTACGGTTAAGGGTAGGGTTAGGGTTAGGATTAGGGTTAGGGGTAGGGTTAGGGTTCGGGTTAGGGTTAGGGTAAGCATAAGGGTTAGGTTTAGGGTTAGGTTTAGGGGTAGGTGTAGAGGTAGCGGTGGGTGTGGGTTAGGTTTAGGGGTAGGGTTAGGGTTAGGGGCAGGTGTAGAGGTAGAGGTAGGGTTAGGGTTAGGGTTAGCGGTAGGGGTAGGTGTAGGGGTAGGGTTAGGGTTAGGGTTTGGGCTATGGTTAAGGTTAGGGGTAGGGGTAGGGGTAGGGTGAGATTTAGGTTGAGGGTTAGGGGTAGGGTTAGGGGTAGCTTTAGGGTTAGGGTTAGGGGTAGGGTTAGGGTTAGGGTTAGGGTTAGGGATAGGGTTAAGGTTAGGGTTAGGGTTAGGGTTAGTTGTTGGGTTACGGTTAGGGATAGGGGTAGGGGTAGGGTTGGGTTGACGGTTAGGGTTAGGTTTAGGGTTAGGGTAAGCGTTAGGTGTAGGTTTAGGGTTAGGGTTAGGGTTACGGCTAGGGGTATAGTTAGCGTTAGGGTTAGGCTTAGGGGTAGGTTTAGGGTTAGAGATAGGGTTAGGTTTACGTGTAGGGGTAGGTTAGGGTTAGGGTTGGGGTAGGGGTAGGGTTAGGGTTAGGGTTAGGGTTAGAGTTAGGACTAGGGCTAGGGTTAGGATTACGGTTAGGGTTAGGGCTAGGGCTAAGGTTAGGGTTAGGGTTAGTGGTAGGGTTAGGGGTAGGGGTAGATATAAGGGTAGGGTTAGGCGTAGGGGTAGGGTTAGGGTTAGAGTTAGGGGTATGGGTAGGGGTAGGGGTAGGATTAGATTTAGGGTTAGGGTCAGCGGTAGGGTTAGGGGTAGGTTTAGGTTTAGGTTTAGGGGTAGTGTTAGGGTTAGGGTTAGGGTTAGGGTTAGGGTTAGGGGTAGGGATAAGGTTAGGGTTAGGGTTAAAGGGTTGGGTTAGGTTTAGGGATAGGGTTAGGGGTAGGGGTCGGGATAGGGTTAGGGTTAGGTTTAGGGTAAGGGTTAGCGTTAGTTGTAGGATTAGGGTTAGGTTTAGGGTTACGGTTAGGGGTATAGTTAGGTTTAGGGTTAGGAGTAGGGGTAGAGTTAGTGTTAGAGTTAGGGTTAGTGTTACGTATAATGGTAGGGTTAGGGTTAGGGTTAGGTTTAGAGTTAGGGTTAGAGTTAGGGTTAGGTTAGGGTTAGTGGCAGGGGTATTGTTGGGGTTAGGGGTAGGGGTAGGGGTATAGGTAGGGGTAGGTTTAGGATTAGGGTTAGGATTAGGGTGAGGGTTAGGGTTAGGGTTAGGGTTATTGTTAGGGTTAGGGGTAGGGTTAGGGTGAGGGATAGAGTTAGGGGAAGGGTTAGGTATAGGGTTAGGGTTAGGGTTAGGGTTAGAGTTATGGTTAGGGTTAAGGTTAGGGTTAGTGTTAGGGATAGGGTTAGGGTTAGGGGTAGGGTTAGGGTTAGGGTTAGGGAAAGTGTTAGTGGTAGTGGTAGGGATAGGGTTAGGGGTAGGGGTAGGTGTAGGGGTAGGGGTAGGTTTAGAATTAGGGTTAGGATTAGGGTTAGGGGTAGGGTTAGGGGTAGGGGTAAGGTTAGGGTTAGGGTTAGGGTTAGGGTGAGAGTTAGGGTAAGTGTTAGGGTTAGGGTTAGGGTTAGGGTTAGGATGAGGGTAAGGGTTAGTGTTAGGGTTAGGGTTAGGGTAAGGATTAGGGTTAGCGTTAGGGTTAGGAAAAGGGTTAAGTTTAGGGTTAGGGTTAGGGTTAGGATAGGGGTAAGGGTTAAGGTGAGGGTTAGGTTTAGGGTTACGGTTAGGATTAGGGGTTAGATTTAGGGTTAGGGTAAGGGTTAGGTTTAGGGTTAGGGTAAAGGTAAGGGTGATGGTTAGGGTTAGGGTTAGGGTTAGGGTAAGGTTTATTTTTAGGGTTAGGGTAAGGGTAAGGGTTAGCGTTAGGGTTAGGTTTATGGTTAGTGTTAGGGGTTAGGGTTAGGGTTAGGGTTAGGTTTAGGGTAAGGGTAAGAGTTAGGGTTAGGGTTAGGGTTAAGGTTAGGGTTAAGGTTAGGGTTAGGTTTAGGATAAATGAAAGGGTTAGGGTTAGGTTTAGGGTTAGTTTTAGGGTTAGGGTTTAGGGTTAGGGTTACGTTAGGGTTAGGTTTAGGTTTAGGGTTAGGGTAAGGGTAATTATTAGGGTTAGAGTTAGGTTTAGGGTTAGGTTTAGGGTTAGGGTAAGGGTAATTATTAGGGTTAGAGTTAGGTTTAGGGTTAGGTTTAGGGTTAGGGTTATGTTTAGTGTTAGGGTTAGGGTTAGGGAAAGGTATAGGTTAGGGTTAGGGTGAGGCTTAGGGTTACGGTTAGGGTTAGGGTTAGGGTTAGGTGTTAGGGTTAGGGTTAGGGTTAGGATTAGGGTAAGGGTTAGGGTTAGGGTTAGGTTTAGGGTAAGGTAAGTGTTAGGGTTAGGGTTAGTGTTAGGTTTGGGGTAAGGGTAAGGGGCAGAGTTAGGGTTAGGTTTAGGGTTCGGGGTTAGGGTTAGCGTTAACGTTAGGGTAACGTTAAGGGATAGGGTTAGTGTTAGGGTTAGAAGTTAGGGTTAGGGTTAGGGTTAGAGTAAGTGTAAGGGTTAGGGTTAGGGTTTGGGTTAGGGTTAAGTTTCGGATTAGTGTAAGGGTTAGGGTTAGGTTTAGGGTTAGGTTTATGGTTAGGTTAAGGGTAAGTGTTAGGGTCAGGGTCAGGGTTAGGGTAAGGATAAGGGTTAGGGTTAGGGTTAGGGTTAGGGTAAGGTTTAGGGTTAGGGTTAGTGTAAGGGTTAGGGTTAGGTTTAGGGTTAGGGTTAGGGTAAGGGTTAGGTTTAGGGTTAGGTTTAGGGTAAGGGTAAGGGTTAAGGTTAGGGTTAGGGTTAGGGTTCGGGTTTAGTGTTAGGGTTAGGGTAATGGTTAGAGTTAGGGATAGTGGTTAGGGTTACGGTTAGGGTTATGGTTAGGGTTAGCGTTAAGTTTAGGGTTAGGGTTAGGGATAGGATAAGGGTTAGGTTTGGGTTAGGTTTAGGGTTAGGGTTAGGGAAAGTGTAAGGATTAGGGTAAGGGTTAGGGTTAGGGTTCGGTTTAGGCTTAAGGTTAGGGAAGGGGTAAGGTTTAGGGTGAGGGTTAGGTTTAGTGTTAGGGTAAGGGTTAGGATTAGGGTAAGGGTAAGGGTTAGGGTTAGGGTTATGGAAAGGTTAAGGGTTAGGGTAAGGGTTAGGGTTAGGGTTAAGGGTCGGTAAGGATTAGGGTTGGGGTTAGGGTAACGGTAATGGTTACGGTTAGGGTTAGAGTTAGGGTTAGGGTTAGGGTTAGGTTTAAGGTTAGGGTTAGGGTTAGGGTTAGGGTTAGGGTTTGGTTTAGGGTTAGGTTTAGGGTTAGGTAAGTGTAAGTGTTAGGGTTAGATTTAGGGTTAGGATAGGTTTATGGTTGGGGTTAGGGTTAGGATAAGGGTTAGTGTTAGGGTTAGGGTTACGGTAAGGATTAGGGTTAGCGTTAGGATTAGGATAAGGGTTAGGTTTAGTCTTAGGGTTAGGGTAGGGGTAAGGTTTAGGTTGAGGGTTAGGGTGAGGGTTAGGGTTAGAGTTAGGGCTTGGGGTTAGGGTTATGGTAAGGGTTAGGTTTAGGGTTAGGGTTAGGGTAAGGGTAAGGGTTAGCGTTAGGTTTAGGTTTATGGTTAGTGTTAGGGGTTAGGGTTACGGTTAGGGTTAGGTTTAGGGTAAGGGTAAGAGTTAGGGTTAGGGTTAGAGTTAAGTTTAGGGTTAAGGTTAGGGTTAGGGTTAGGGTAAGTGTTAGGGTTTGGATAGGTTTAAGGTAAGGGTAAGGGTAAGTGTTAGGGTTAGGTTTAGGGTTAGGGTTAGGATAAGGGTAAGGGTTAGGGTTAGGATTAGGGTTAGGTTTAGGGTTAGGGGTTAGGGTTAGGGTAATTATTAGGGTTAGAGTTAGGGATAGGTTTAGGTTTAGGGTTATGTTTAGTGTTAGGGTTAGGGTTAGGGAAAGTGTTAGGTTTACAGTAAGGGTTAGGGTTAGGCTTAGGGTTAGGGTTAGGATTAGGTTTAGGGTTAGGGTTAGGGTTAGGGTAAGGGTTAGGTTTAGGGTTAGGGTTAGAGGTAAGGTTAGGGTAAGGGAAAGGGTAAGGGTTAGGGTTAGGGTTTAGGGTTAGGGTTACGGTAACAGTAAGGTTAAGTGTTAGGGTTAGGGTTAGGGTTAGGGTTAGAAGTTAGGGTTAGGGTAAGGGTTAGAGTTAGCTTTAGGTTTAGGGTAAGGGTAAGTGTTAGGTTTAGGGTTAGGGTTAGGGTTAGGGTTAGTGTTAGGGTAAGGGTAAGGGTTAGGGTTAGGATTACGCTTAGGTTTAGGGTGAGGGTTAGGGTTAGGTTTAGGGTAAGTTTAAGAGATATGGTTAGGGTTAGGGTTAGAGTTGGGGTTAAGTTTAGGGTTAGGGTTATGGTAAGGATTAGGGTTAGGATTAGGATTAGGGTTAGGTTTAGAGTTAGGGTTAGGTTAGGGTTAGGGTTAGGGGTTAGGGTTATGTTTAGGGTTAGGATTAGGGTAAGGGTTAGGGTTAGGATTAGGGTAAGGTAAGTGTTAGGGTTAGGGTTAGCATTAGGTTTAGGGTAAGGGTAAGGTGTAGGGTTAGGGTTAGGTTTAGGTTTAGGGGTTAGGGTTAGGGTTAGGGTTAGAAGTTAGGGTTAGGGTTATGGTTTGTGAAAGGGTTAAGGTTAGAGTTAGGTTTTGAGTTAGGGTTAAGGTTCAGATTAGGGTAAGGTTAGGGTTATGGAAAGGGTAAATGTAAGAGTAAGGGTTAGTGTTAGGGTTAGGGTTAGAGTTAGGTTTAGGGTTAGGGTTAGGTTAGGGTTAGGGTAAGGCTATGTGTTAGGGTTAGGGTTAGGGTTAGGGGTAAGGGTTAGGGTGAGCTTTAGGGTTAGGGGTAGTTAGAGGGTAAGGGTAAGGGATAGGATTAGGGTTAGAGTTAGGGTTAGGGTTAGGGTAAGGGTTAGGGTTAGGGTTATTGTTAGGGTGAGGGTAAGTGTTAGGGTTAGGGTTAGGGTTAGGGTTAGGGTAAGGGTAAGGGTTAGGGTTAGGGTTAGGGTTAGGTTAGGGTTAGGGTAAGGCTATGTGTTAGGGTTAGGGTTAGGGTTAGGGGTAAGGGTTAGGGTGAGCTTTAGGGTTAGGGGTAGTTAGAGGGTTAGGGTAAGGGGAAGGGTTATGGTTAGGGGTAGGGTTAGGATTAGGTTTAGGGTTAGGATAAGGATTAGGGTGAGGGTTAGCTTTAAGGTGAGGGTTAGGGTGAGGGTAAGGGTAAGGGTTAGGGTTAGGGTTAGGGTTAGGTTAAGAGTAAGGTTTAGGGTTACGGTTAGTGTTAGGTAGAGGGTTAGGGTTAGGGTAAGGGTAAGTGTTAGGGTTAGGGTTAGTGTTAGGTTTAGGGTTAAGGTTAGAATTAGGGTTAGGGTAAGGGCATGGGTTACGGTTATGGTTAGGGTTAGTGTTAGGGTTAGGGTAAGGGTAAGTTTTAGGGCTAGGTTAGGGTTAGGGGTAAGGGTAGGGTTAGGGTTTGGGTGAGGGTTAAGGTAAGGGTTAGTGTTAGGGTTAGATTTAGGGTTAGGATTAGGGTTAGGGGAAGGGTAAGGGTTTGGGTTAGGGTTAGGAAATGGTTAGGGTTAGGGTTATGGTTAGGGTTAGGGTTAGGGTAAGGGTAAGGATTAGGGTTTAGGTTAGGGTTAGGGTTATGTTTAGGATTACGGTTAGGGTTAGGGTTAGTATTAGGGTGAGGGTTAGGGTAACGGTAAGGGTTAGGGTTAGGTTTAGGTTTGGGGTTAAGTTTAGGGTTAGGATTAGGGTAAGGGTAAGGGTTACAGTTAGGGTTAGGGTTAGGGTAAGGGTTAGGGTTAGGGTTAGGGTTAGGGTGAGGGTTAGGGTTAGGGGTAGGTTTAGGGTGAGGGTTAGGGTTAGGGTAAGCCTTAGGGTTAGGTTCAGGGTTAGGGTTAGGGTTAGGGTAAGGGTAAGTGTTAGGGTTAGGGTTAGGGTTAGGGTTACGTTAAGGGTGAGGGTTATCATTAGGGTTAGGTTTAGGGTTAGGTGTTAGGGTTAGGGTTAGGGTAAGTTTAAGTGTTAGGGTTAGGGTTAGGGTTACTGTTAAGGTAATGATAAGGATGAGGGTTAGGGGAAGGTTTAGGTTTAAGTTTAGGATTAGGGTTAGGGTTAGGGTTACGTTTAGGGTTAGGGGTTAGGGTTAGTTTTAGGGTTAGCATCAAGGTTCGGGTTGGGAGAGGGTAAGGGTAAGGGTTAGGGTTAGGATTAGGGTTAGGATTATGGTAAGGGTAAGGTTAGGTTTATGTTTAGAGTTAGGGTTAGGTTTAGGGTTAGGGTTAGTGTTAGGGAAAGGTTTTGGGTTAGGGTAAGGGTTACGGTTAGGGTTAGGGTTAGGGTTAGAGTTAGGGTTAGGGTTAGGGTAACGGTAAGTGTTAAGATTAGGGTTAGGGGTTACGGTTAGGGTTACGGTTACGGTAAGGGTAAGTGTACGGTTTAAGGTTAGGGTTAAGGTAAGGGTGAGGGTTAGGGTTAGGGTTAGGGTAAGGGTTAGGGTTAGGTTTAGGGTAAGGGTAAGGTTTGGGGCTAGGGTTAGGTTTAGTGATAAGGGTACGGTTAGGGTTAGGGTTAAGGTAAGTGTAAGGATTAGGGTTAGGGTTAGGGTAAGGGTTAGAGTTAGGTTCAGGGTAAGGGTAAGGTTTAGGGTTAGGGTTAGAGTTAGGGTAAGGGTTAGGTTTAGGTTTAGGGTAAAGGTAAGGTTTAGGGTTATGGTCAGGGTTAGGGTTAGGGTAAGGCAAAGGTTAGGGTTACGGTTAGGGTTAGGTTTAGGGTTAGGGTTAGGGTAAGTGTAAGGGTTAGGTTTAGGTTTAGGGTTAGGTTTAGTGTCGGGCTTAGGATAAGGGTAAGGATTAGGGTTAAGGTTAGGGTTAGGGTTAGGAATAGGATTAGGCTAAGGGTTAGGGTT
This sequence comes from Megascapheus bottae, assembly GCA_024803745.1. Taxonomy (NCBI): domain Eukaryota; kingdom Metazoa; phylum Chordata; class Mammalia; order Rodentia; family Geomyidae; genus Megascapheus; species Megascapheus bottae. The sequence continues at coordinate 102,577 of JANJXV010000791.1, read as the reverse complement.
AGGGTAAGGGTTAGGGTTAGGGTTTGGGTTAGAGTTCGGGTTAGGTTTAGGGTGAGGGTTAGGGTAAGGTTAAGGGTTAGGGTTAGGTTTAGGGTTGGGGTTAAGATTAGGGTTAGGGTTAGGGTAAGGGTAAGGGTTAGAGTTAGGTTTAGGGTTACGGTAAGCGTTAGGGTTAGGGTTAGGGTTAGGGTGAGGGTTAGGGTTAGGTTTAGGTTCAAGGTTAGGGTTAGGGTGAGGGTAAGGGTAAGTGTTAGGGTTAGGGTTAGGGTTAGGATAAGGGTAAGGGTTAGGGTTAAGGTTAGGGTTAGGTTTAGGGTTAGGGTTAGCGTTAGGGTTAGGTTTAGGGTAAGGTTAAGGGTTAGGGTTAGGTTTAGGTGTAGGTTCAGTGTTAAGGTTAGGGTTAGGGTTATGGTAAGGTTAAGGGTTAGGGTTAGTGTAAGGGTTAGGGTTAGGGTTAGGGTTAGTGTAAGGGTTAGGGTTAGGGTTAGGGTTAGGCTAAGGGTTAAGTTTAGGGTAAGGGTTAGGGTTAGGGTAATGGTAATGGTTAGGGTTAGGCTTAGGGTTATGGTTAAGTTTAGGGTTAGGGTTAGGGTTAGGCTAAGGGTTAGGGTTAGGGTTAGGGAAAGGGTTAGGGTTAGGGTTAGGGTTATGGTTAGAATTAGGGTTAGGTTTAGGGTAATGGTAAGGGTTAGGGTTAGGTTTAGGTTTCGGTAAGGGTTAGGGTTAGGGTTTATGTTTAGGTTTAGGGGAAGGGTTAGGGTTAGGGCTAGGGTTAGTGTTAGTGTTAGGGTTAGGGTTAGCGTAAGGTTAAATGTTAGGGTTTGGATTAGGGTTAGGGTTAGGGTTAGATTAAGGGTGAGCTTTAGGGTTAGGATTAGGGTTGGGTTTAGGGTTGGGGTTAAGGTTAGTGTTGGGGTTATTGTAACGGTAAGGGTTAGGCTTAGGGTTAGGGTTAGGTTTAAGGTTAGGGTTAGGGTAAGGGTTAGGGTTAGGGTTAGGGTTAGCATAAGGTTAAATGTTAGGGTTTGGATTAGGGTTAGGGTTAGGGTTAGATTATGGGTAAGCGTTAGGGTTAGGGTTAGGGTTGGGTTTAGGGTTGGGGTTAAGGTTAGGTTTAGGGTTATTGTAAAGGTAAGGGTTAGGGTTAGGATTAGGGTTAGGTTTAAGGTTAGGGTTAGGGTTAGGGTAAGGGTTAGGGTTAGGGTTAGGGTAAAGTTTAGGGTTAGGGTTAGAGTTAGGGTTAAATTTAGGGTAAGGGTAAAGGTTAGAGGTAGGGTTAGGGTTAGGGTTAGGTTTAGGGTTAGGGTTAGGTTAACGGTAAGGGTTAGGGTTATGGTTAGTGTTAGGAAAAGGGTAAGGGTTAGGGTTAGGGTTAGGGTAAGGATTAGGGTTAGGGTTAGGGTTAAGGTAAGCATTAGGGTTAGGGTTAGGGTTAGCATTAAGGTTAGGGTTAGGGTTAGGGTAAGGGTTAGGGTTAGGTTTAGGGTTAGGGTTAGAGGTAGGGTCAGGGTTAGGGTAAGGAGAAGGGTTAGGGTTAGTGTTAGGGTTAGGGGTTAGAGTTAGGGTTAGGGTTAGAGTTAGGGTAAGGGTTAGGTTTGGGTTAGGGTTAGGGTTAGGGGTAGTTTAAGGGTAAGCATTATGGTTAGGGTTAGGGTTGGGTTAGGGTTGGGGTTAAGGTTAGGGTTAGAGTTGGGGTAAGGTAAGTGTTAGGGTTAGGGTTAGGGTTAGGTTAAAGTTAGGGTTAGGGTAAGGGTTAGGGTTAGGGTTAGGGTTAGGGTAAGGGTTGGGGTTAGGGTTAAGGTAAGCGTTAGGGTTAGGGTTAGGGTTAGCATTAAGGTTAGGGTTAGGGTTAGGGTAAGGGTTAGGGTTAGGTTTAGGGTGAGGTTAAGGGTAAGGGTAAGGGTTAGGGTTAGGGTTAGGTTTAGGGTTAGGGTTAGGGTAAGGTTTCGGATTAGGGTTAGTGTTAGGTTTAGGGTTAAGTTTAGCGTTAGGGTTAGGGTAAGGGTAAGGGTTAGGGTTAGGGTTAGGGTTAGGGGTTAGAGTTAGGGTTAGTTTTCAGGTTAGGGTAAGGGTACGGTTTAGGGTTAGGGTTAGGTTAGGTTTGTGGTTAGGGTTAGTGTAAGAGAAAGGGTTAGGTTTAGGGTAAGGGTTAGGGTTAGGGTTAGGGTAAGGGTTAGGGTTAGGGTTAGGGTTAGGTTTGGGGTTAGGGTTAGGGTAAGGGTAAGGGTTAGGGTTAGGGTTAGGGTTAGGTTTAGGGTTTGGGTTAGGGTTAGAGTTAGGGCAAGGGTAAGGGTTAGGGTTAAGGTTAGGGTTGTGTTTGGTTTAGGGTTAGGGTAAGGATTAGGGCTAGGGTAAGGGTTAGGGTTAGGGTTAGGTTTAGGGTAAGGGATAGGTTTAGGGTTAGGGTAAGAGTTAGTGTTAGGGTTAGGGTTAGGGGTTAGTGTTAGGGTTAGGGTAAGGGTTACAGTTAGGTTTAAGGTAAGGGTTAGGGGTTGGGTTAGGTTTACTGTAAGGGTAAGGGTTAGAGTTAGGGTTAGGGTAAAGTTTAGGGTTAGGGTTAGGGTAGGGGTTAGGGTAAGGGTAAGAGTTAGGTTTAGCGTTAGGGTTAGGGTTAGGTTTAGGGTAAGGGTAAGTGTTAGAGTTAGGGTTAGAGATTAGGGTAAGGGTTAGGGTTAGGGTTTGGGTAACGGTTAGCATTAGGGTTAGGGTTAAGGTAAGCGTTAGTGTTAGGGTCAGGCTAAGGGTTAGGGTTAGGGTTAAGGTAAGGTTTAGGGTTAGGCTTAGGGTTAGTGTTAGAAGTAGGGTTAGGGTTAGTGTAAGGGTAATGTTTACGGTTAGTGTTAGGTTTAGGGTTAGGGTTAAGGTTAAGGTTAGGGTTAGGTTAAGGCTAAGGGTTAGAGATAGGTTTAGGTTAAAGGTTAGGATTAGGGTTAGGGTAAGGGTAAGGGTTAGGGTTAGGGTTAGGGTTAGGTTTAGGGTTAGGGTTAGGGTTAGGGGTTAGGGTTAGGGTTAGGTTTAGGGTAAGGGTTAGGGTTAGGGTTAGGGTTAGGGTAAAAGTTAGGCTTAGGGTTAGGGTTAGTGTTATCGTAAGGGTAAATGTTAGGGTTTGGGTTAGGGTTAGTATTAGGGTTAGGTTAAGGGTCAGCGTTAGATTTAGGGTTAGGGTTGGGTTTAGGGTTAGGGTAAAAGTTAGGCTTAGGGTTAGGGTTAGTGTTATCGTAAGGGTAAATGTTAGGGTTTGGGTTAGGGTTAGTATTAGGGTTAGGTTAAGGGTCAGCGTTAGATTTAGGGTTAGGGTTGGGTTTAGGGTTGGGGTTAACGTTAGGGTTAGGGTTAGGGTAAGTGTAAGGGTTAGGGTTAGGTTTAAGGTTATGGTTAGGGTAAGGTTAAGGGTTAGGGTTATTGTTAGGGTTAGATTTAAGGTTAGGGTTAGGGTTAGGGTTAGGGTAAATGTAAGGGCTAGAGTTAGGATTATGGTTAGGTTAAGGGTAAGGGTTAGGGTAAGGGTTAGGGTTAGGTATAGGTTTAAGGTTAGGGTTAGGGTAAGGGTAAGGTTTAGGGTTAGGGTTTGGGATAAGGTTAAGGTTAGGGTTAGGTTTAGGCTTAAGGTAAGGGTAAGGTTTAGGGTTAGGGTTAGGGTTAGGGTTAGGGAAAGGGTAAGGATTAGGGTAAGGTTTAGGGTTAGTGAAGGGTTAGGGTTAGTGTTAGGGTTAGCATTAAGGTTATGGTTAGGGTTAGGGTAAGGGTAAGGGTTAGGGTTAGGGTTGAGGTTAGGGTAAGGGTTAGGGTTAGGGTTAGGGTAAGGGTAAGGATTAGGTTAAGGGTTAGGGTTAGGGTTAGGTTTACTGTTAGGGTAAGGGTAAGCGTAAGGGTTAGGGTTAGGTTTAGGTTCAGGGTTAGGGTTAGGGTAAGGGTTAGGCTTAGGGTTAGTGTTAGGTTTAGGGTTAAGGTAAGGGTTAGAGTAAGGGTTATGGTTATGGTTAGGGTTAGGGTTAGATTTAGGGTAAAATTTAGGGTTAGTGTTAGGGTAAGGGTAAGGGTTAGGTTTAGGGTTACGGTTAGGTTTAATGTTAGGGTTAGGGTTAGGTTAGGCTAAGGGTTAGGGTTAGGGTTAGGGTAAGGGTTAGGGTAAGGGTTAGGGTTAGGGTTAGGGTTAGGGTAAGGGTTAGGGTTAGGGGTTAGGTTTAGGGTCAGGGTTAGGGTAAAAATTTGGGATACGGGTAGGGTTAGGGTTAGGGTAAGGGTCAGTGTTAGGGTTAGGGTTAGGGTTAGGGTTCGGGGAAGCGTTAGGGTTAGGGGTTATGGTTAAGGTTAGGGTTAGGGTAAAAATTTGGGATAGGTTTAAGGTTAGGGTTAGGGTAAGGGTCAGTGTTAAGGTTAGGGTTAGGGTTAGGGTTAGGGTAAGTGTAAGCGTTAGGGTTAGGGTTAGGGTTGGGTGTAGGTTTGAGGTTAAGTTTAGGGTTAGGGTAAGGGTAAGGGTTAGGATTAGGGTCAGGGTTAGGGTTAGGTTTAAGATTAGGGTTCGGGTAAGGGTAAGGGTTAGGGTTCGTGTTAGGGTTAGGTTCAGGGTTAGGTTAAGGTAAGTGTAAGGATTAGGGTTAGGGTTAGGGTTAAGGTTATGGTTCTGGCTAGGGTTAGGTTAAGGGTAAGGGCTAGGGTTAGGGTTAGGGTTAGGGTTCAGGTTAGGGTTAGGTTTAGGCTAAGGGTTAGGGTTAGGTTTAGGGTAAGGTTTAGGGATAGGGTTAGGGTTAGAGGTAGGGTTAGGGTTATGGTAAGGGTAAGTGTTAGGGTTAGGGTTAGGGTTAGGGTAAGGGTTAGGGTTAGGGTTTAGGGTTAGGCTTAGGCTAAGTGTAAGTGTTAGGGTTAGGGTTAGGATTAGGGTAAGGGTGAGGGTGTGGGTAAGGGTTAGGGTTAGGGTTACGTTAGGGTTAGGGTTAGGGTTAGGGTTAGGGTAAGGGTAAGGGCTAGGCTTAGGGTTAGGGTTAGGGTTAGGTTTAGGGTAAGGGTAAGGGTTAGAGGTAGGGTTAGGGTTAGGGTTAGGTTTAGGGTTAGGGTTAGGGTAACGGTAAGGGTTAGGGTTAGGGTTAGGGTTAGGGTAAGGGTAAGGGTAAGGTTTAGGGTTAGGGTTAGTGTTAGGAAAAGGGTAAGGGTTAGGGTTCGGTTTAGGGTAAGGATTAGGGTTAAGTTTAGGGTTAAAGTAAGGGTTAGGGTTAGGTTTAGCATTAAGGTTAGGGTTAGGATTAGGGTAAGGGTTAGGGTTAGGGTTAGGGTAAGGGTAACGGTTAGGGTTAGGGTTAAGGTTAGGGTTAGGGTTAGGGTAAGGGTAAGGGTTAGGGTTAGGTTTAGGTTCAGTGTTAGGGTTAGGGTAAGGGGAAATGTTAGGGTTAGGGTTAAGGTTAGGGTTAGTATAAGGGGTAGGGTTCGGGTAAGGATTAGTTTTAGGTTTAGGGTTAGGATTAGGGTAAGGGTAAGGGTAAGAGTAAGGGTTAGGGTTAGGTTTAGGTTCAGGGTTAGGGTTAGTGTAAGGGTTAGGGTTAGGGTTAGTGTTAGGTTTAGGGTTAAGCTTAGGGTTAGGGTTAGGGTAAGGGTAAGGGTTAGTGTTAGGGTTAGGGTTACCAGTCAGGTTTAGGTTTAGAGTTAGGTTAGAGTAAGGGTAAGGTTTAGGGTTAGGGTTAAGGTTAGGGTTAGGGTTAGGTTTGGGGTTAGGGTTAGGGTTAGAGTAAGGGTTAGGGTTAGTTTAAGGGTAAGGGTTAGGTTTAGGGTTAGGGTTAAGGTTAGGGTTAGGGTTAGGCTAAGGGTAAGGGTTAGGGTTAGGGTTAGGGTTAGTGTAAGGGTTAGGGTTAGGCTTAGAGTTAGGGTTAAGTTTAGGTTTAGGGTTAGGGTTAGGGTTAGGGTTAGGTTTAGGGTTAGGGTTAGGGTAAGGTAAGGGTTAGGATTAGGATTAGAGGTTAGGTTAGGGTAACGGTTAGTGTTAGGTTTAGGGTAAGGATAAGGGTAATGTTTAGGGTTAGGGTTAGGGTTAGGGTTAGGGTTAGGGGTTAGGGTTAGGGTTAGGGTAAGTGTTAGGTTTAGGGTTAGGGTTAGGGTAAGGGTAAAGGTTAGGTTTAGGTTTAGGGTTGGGGTGAAGATTAGTGTTAGGGTTGGGGTAAGTGTTAGGTTTAGGGTTAGGGTTAGGGTTAGGGTAAGGGTTAGGGTGAGGGTTAGGGCAAGGGTAATGTTGGGTTAGGGTTAGTTTTAGGTTAAGGGTAAGGGTTAGGGTTAGGGTTAGGGTTAGGATTAGGGTTAGGGTAAGGGTAAGTGTTAGGGTTAGGGTTAGGGTTTGGGTAAGGGTAAGGTTAGGGTCAGGGTTAGGGTTAGGGGACAGGGTTAGGGTTAGGTTTAGGTTAGAGTTAGGGTAAGGGTAAGGGTGGGGGTTAGGGTTAGGGTTAGGTCTAGGGTTATGTGTAGGGTTAGGTTTAGGTAAGGGTAAGGGTTAGGATTAGGGTCAGGGTTATGGTTAAGGTTAGGGTTAGGGTTAGGGAAAGGGTAAGGTTTAGGGTAATGGCTAGGGTTAGGTTTAGGGTAAGGACTGGGGTTAGGGTTAGGGTTAGGGTAAGGGTTAGGGTTAGCGTTATGGTTAGGATTGTCATTAAGTTTAGGGTTAGGGTTAGGGTTAGGGTAATGGTTAGGGTTAGGGTTAGGGTTAGGTTTAGGATAAGGGTAAGGGTTAGGGTTTCGGTTAAATTTAGGGTTAGGGTTAGGGTAAGGGTAAGGGTTAGGGTTAGGGATAGGGTTAGGGAAAGTGTAATGTTTAGGGTTAGGGTAAGGGTTAGGGTTAGGGTTAGAGTTAGGGTTAGGGTTAGGGTTAGGGTTAGGGAAAGTGTAATGTTTAGGGTTAGGGTAAGGATTAGTGTTAGGTTTAGGGTTAGGGTAAGGGTTAGGGTTAGGGTTTTGGTGAGCGTTAGGGTTAGGGTTAGGTTTAGGGGTTAGGGTTAGTGTTAGTGTTAGGGTAAGTGTTTGGGTTAGGGTTAGGGTAATGGTTAGGGTTAGGGTTAGGGTTAGGTTAAGGCTACGGGTTAGAGTTAGGGTTACGGTAAGGTTTAGTGTTAGGTTTAGGGTAAAGCTAAGGGTTAGAGTTAGGGTTAGAGGTTAGGGTAAGGGTTAGGATTAGGGTTAGGGTAAGGGTAAGGGTTAGGTTTAGGGTTAGGGTTAGGGTAAGGGTAACGGTTAGCATTAGGGTTAAGGTTAAGGTTAGCGTTAGTGATAGGGTTAGGCTGAGGGTTAGGGTTTGGGTTAAGGTAAGGGTTAGGGTTTTTCTTAGGGTTAGGGTTAGGGTAAGGGTTAGGGTTAGGGTTAGGGTTAGGGTTAAGTTTAGGGTTAGGGTGAGGGTTAGGTTTAGGTTTAAGGTTAGGGTTAGGGTTACAGTTAGGGTTAGAGCTGTGGCTATGGCTAGGGTTAGGGTTAAGTTTAGGGTTAGGGCTAGGTCTAGGTTTAGGGTTAGGTTTAGGGTTAGGGTTAGGGGTAGTTGTAGGGGTAGGCTTAGGTTTAGGGTTAGGTTTAGGGGTAGGGGTAGGGGTAGGGGTAGGGTTAGGGCTAGG
>JANJXV010000791.1:37500-85000 GCA_024803745.1 Megascapheus bottae | reverse complement strand
AGGGTTAGGGTTAGGGGTAGGGGTAGAGTTAGGGGTAGGGTTAGGTGTAGGGGTAGGGTTAGGGTTAGGGTTAGGTTTAGGGTTGGGGTTGGGGTTAGGGTTAGGGGTAGTGTTAGGGTTAGGTTTAGAGTTAAGGCTAGGGCTAGGGTTAGGGTTAGGCTTAGAGTTACCGTTAAGGGGTAGGGGTAGGGTTAGTGTTAGGGCTAGTGTTACAGTTAGGGGTATTGTTAGGTTTAGGGTTATTGTTAGAGGTAGGGTTAGGATTAGAGTTAGGGTTAGGGGTAGGGTTAGGGTTCGGGTTAGGGTAAGCGTAAGGGGTAGGTTTAGGGGTAGGTGTAGGGGTAGCGGTGGGTGTGGGTTAGGGTTAGGGGTAGGGTTAGGTTTAGGGGCAGGTGTAGAGGTAGAGGTAGGGTTAGGGTTAGGGTTAGCGGTAGGGGTAGGGTTAGGTGTAGGGGTAGGGTTAGGGTTAGGGTTTGGGCTATGGTTAAGGTTAGGGGTAGGGGTAGGGGTAGGGTGAGATTTAGGTTTAGGGTTAGGGGTAGGGTTATGGGTAGGTTTAGGGTTAGGGTTAGGGGAAGGGTTAGGTTTAGGGTTAGGGTTAGGGTTAGGGATAGGGTTAAGGTTAGGGTTAGGTTTAGGGTTAGTTGTTGGGTTAGGGTTAGGGATAGGGTTAGGGGTAGGGTTGGGTTGACGGTTAGGGTTAGGTTTAGGGTTAGGGTTAGGGTTAGGGTTATGGTTAGGGGAATAGTTAGCGTTAGGTTTAGGCTTAGGGGTAGGGTTAGGGTTAGAGTTAGGGTTAGGTTTACGTGTACGGGTAGGTTAGGGTTAGGGTTGGGGTAGGGGTAGTGTTAGGGTTAGGGTTTGGGTTAGAGTTAGGGGTAGGGTTAGGGTTAGGGTTAGGGAAAGGGTAAGTGGCAGGGGTATTGTTAGGGTTAGGGGTAGGGGTAGGGGTAGCGGTAGGTTTAGGATTAGGTTTAGGGTTATTGTTAGGGCTAGGGCTAGGTTTAGGGTTAGGGGTAGGGTTTAGGGTTAGGGGTAGGGGTAGGTTTAGGGGTAGGGGTAGGTTTAGGGGTAGGGATTGGGGTAGGTGTAGGGGTAGGTGTAGGTTTAGGGTTAGGATTAAAGTTAGGGTTAGGGTTAGGGGTAGAGTTAGGGTTAGGGTTAGGCTTAGGGTTAGCGCTAGTGCTAGGGTTACAGTTAGGGTTAGGGCTATGGATAGGGCTAGGGTTATGGTTAAGGTTCGGGTTAGGGCTAGGGCTAGTTTTAGGGTTAGGGTTAGGGATAGGTTTAGGGGTCGGGTTAGGGTTAGCGTTAGGGTTAGGGTTAGAGGTAGCGTTAGGGGTAGGGTTAGGGTTAGGTTTAGGGTTTGGGTTAGGGTTAGGGCTAGGGTTAGGTTTAGGGTTAGGTGTAGCATTAGGGGGAGATTTAGGTTTAGGTGTAGGGTTAGGGTTAGAGTTAGGGTTAGGGTTACGGTTAGCGGTAGGGTTAGGGTTAGGCTTAGGTTTAGGGGTAGGGTTAGGGTTAGGGTTAGGGTTAGTTTTAGAGTTAAGGGTACGGTTAGGGTTAGGGTTTGGGTTAGAGTTAGGGGTAGGCTTAGGTTTAGGGTTAGGGATAGGGATAGGGGTAGGGTTAGGGTTAGGGTTAGGGTTAGGGTTACGGTTAGGAGTAGGGTTAGGTGTAGTGTTAGGGTTATGGTTACGGGTAGGTTTAGGGTTAGTGTTAGGGTTGGGGTAGCTTTAGGTGTAGGGTTCGGGACAGGGGTAGGGGTAGGGTTGGGGTTAGGGTTAGGGTTAGGGTTAGGTTTAGGGGTAGGTGAAGGGGTAGGGGTGGGTGTAGGATTAGGGTTAGGGTTAGGGTTTTGGTTAGCGGCAGGTGTTGGGGCAGATGCAGGGTTAGGGTTAGGGGTAGGGTTAGGCGTAGTGGTAGGGTTAGGGCTAGGGTTAGGGTTAGGGTTTGGGCTAGGGCTAGGATTAGGGTTAGGGTTAGAGTTAGGACTAGGGCTAGGGTTAGGGTTAGGGTTAGGGTTAGGGCTAGGGCAAGGTTTAGGGGTAGGGGTAGGGTTAGGGTTAGGGTTAGACATAGGGGTAGGGGTAGGTTTAGGCGTAGGGGTAGGGTTAGGGTTAGGGTTAGGGGTAGGGTTACAGGTAGGGGTAGGGGTAGGTTTAGATTTAGGGTTAGGGTTAGTGGTAGGGTTAGGGGTAGTTTAGGTTTAGGGTTAGGGGTAATGTTAGGGTTATGGTTAGGGTTAGGGTTAGGGGTAGGGTTAAAGTTAGGGTTAGGGTTAGGGTTAGGGTTAGGGATAGGGTTAGGGGAAGGGGTGTGGTTAGGGTTAAGGTTAGGTTTAGGGTTAGGGTTAGCGTTAGTTGTAGGATTAGGGTTAGGGTTAGGGTTACGGTTAGGGGTATATTTAGGGTTAGGGTTAGGGGTAGGGTTAAGGCTAGGGTTAGGGTTAGGGTTAGGGTTAGGGCTACGGTTAGGTTTAGAGTTAGGGTTACCTTCAGGGGTAGGGGTAGGGTTAGGTTTAGGGATAGGGTTACGGTTAGGGGTATTGTTAGGGTTAGGGTTATTGATAGGGGTAGGGTTAGGATTAGAGTTAGGGTTAGGGTTACGGTTAGGGGTAGGGTTAGGGTTAGGTTTAGGGGTAGGTGTAGGGGTAGGGGTGGGTGTAGGGTTAGGGTTAGTGTTAGGGTTAGCGGCAGGTGTAGGGGTAGAGGCAGGGTTAGGAGTAGGGTTAGGAGTAGGGGTAGTGGTAGGGGTATCGGTAGGGTTAGGGTTAGGTTTAGGGCTAGGGTTAGGGTTAGCGTTAGGGCTAGAGCTAGGATTAGGGTTAGGGTTAGAGTTAGGACTAGGGCTAGGGTTAGGATTACGGTTAGGGTTAGGGCTAGGGCTAGGGTTAGGGTTAGGGTTAGTGGTAGGGTTAGGCGTAGGGGTAGGGTTGGTTAGAGTTAGGGGTATGGGTAGGGGTAGGGGTAGGTTTAGACTTAGGTTTAGGGTCAGGGGTAGGGTTAGGGGTAGGTTTAGATTTAGGTTTAGGGGTAGTGTTAGGGTTAGGGTTAGGGTTAGGGTTAGGGGTAGGGATAAGGTTAGGGTTAGGGTTAAAGGGTTGGGTTAGGTTTAGGGATAGGGTTAGGGGTAGGGGTCGGGATAGGGTTAGGGTTAGGTTTAGGGTAAGGGTTAGTGTTAGTTGTAGGATTAGGGTTAGGTTTAGGGTTACGGTTAGGGGTATAGTTAGGTTTAGGGTTAGGGGTAGGGGTAGAGTTAGGGTTAGAGTTAGGGTTAGTGTTACGTATAATGGTAGTGTTAGGGTTAGGGTTAGGGTTAGAGTTAGGGTTAGAGTTAGGGTTAGATTAGGGTTAGTGGCAGGGGTATTGTTGGGGTTAGGGGTAGGGGTAGGGGTATAGGTAGGGGTAGATTTAGGATTAGGGTTGGGATTAGGGTGAGGGTTAGGGTTAGGGTTATTGTTAGGGTTATGGGTAGGGTTAGGGTTAGGGATAGAGTTAGGGGAAGGGTTAGGTATAGGGTTAGGGTTAGGGTTAGAGTTATGGTTAGGGTTAAGGTTAGGGTTAGTGTTAGGGATAGGGTTAGGGTTAGGGGTAGGGTTAGGGTTAGGGTTAGGGAAAGGATTAGTGGTAGTGGTAGGGATAGGGTTAGGGGTAGGTGTAGGTGTAGGGGTAGGGGTAGGGGTAGGTTTAGAATCAGGGTTAGGATTAGGGTTAGGGGTAGGGTTAGGGGTAGGGGTAAGGTTAGGGTTAGGGTTAGGGTTAGGGTTGGGGTTTGGGTTAGGGTTAGGGGTAGTGTTAGGGTTAGGTTTAGGGTAAGGCTAGGGCTAGGGTTAGGGTTAGGGTTAGGGTTAGAGTTACCGTTAAGGGGTAGGGGTAGGGTTAGGGTTAGGGTTAGGGTTACGGTTAGGGGTATTGTTAGGGTTAGGGTTATTGTTAGAGGTAGGGTTAGGATTAGAGTTAGGGTTTGGGTTACGGTTAAGGGTAGGGTTAGGGTTAGGATTAGGGTTAGGGGTAGGGTTAGGGTTCGGGTTAGGGTTAGGGTAAGCGTAAGGGTTAGGTTTAGGGTTAGGTTTAGGGGTAGGTGTAGAGGTAGCGGTGGGTGTGGGTTAGGTTTAGGGGTAGGGTTAGGGTTAGGGGCAGGTGTAGAGGTAGAGGTAGGGTTAGGGTTAGGGTTAGCGGTAGGGGTAGGTGTAGGGGTAGGGTTAGGGTTAGGGTTTGGGCTATGGTTAAGGTTAGGGGTAGGGGTAGGGGTAGGGTGAGATTTAGGTTGAGGGTTAGGGGTAGGGTTAGGGGTAGCTTTAGGGTTAGGGTTAGGGGTAGGGTTAGGGTTAGGGTTAGGATTAGGGATAGGGTTAAGGTTAGGGTTAGGGTTAGGGTTAGTTGTTGGGTTAGGGTTAGGGATAGGGGTATGGGTAGGGTTGGGTTGACGGTTAGGGTTAGGTTTAGGGTTAGGGTAAGCATTAGGTGTAGGTTTAGGGTTAGGGTTAGGGTTACGGTTAGGGGTATAGTTAGCGTTAGGGTTAGGCTTAGGGGTAGGGTTAGGGTTAGAGATAGGGTTAGGTTTACGTGTAGGTGTAGGTTAGGGTTAGGGTTGGGGTAGGGGTAGGGTTAGGGTTAGGGTTAGGGTTAGAGTTAGGACTAGGGCTAGGGTTAGGGTTACGGTTAGGGTTAGGGCTAGGGCTAGGGTTAGGGTTAGGGTTAGTGGTAGGGTTAGGGGTAGGGGTAGATGTAAGGGTAGGGTTAGGCGTAGGGGTAGGGTTAGGGTTAGAGTTAGGGGTATGGGTAGGGGTAGGGGTAGGTTTAGATTTAGGGTTAGGGTCAGGGGTAGGGTTAGGGGTAGGTTTAGGTTTAGGTTTAGGGGTAGTGTTAGGGTTAGGGTTAGGGTTAGGGGTAGGGATAAGGTTAGGGTTAGGGTTAAAGGGTTGGGTTAGGTTTAGGGATAGGGTTAGGGGTAGGGGTCGGGATAGGGTTAGGGTTAGGTTTAGGGTAAGGGTTAGCGTTATTTGTAGGATTAGGGTTAGGTTTAGGGTTACGGTTAGGGGTATAGTTAGGTTTAGGGTTAGGAGTAGGGGTAGAGTTAGGGTTAGAGTTATGGTTAGTGTTACGTATAATGGTAGGGTTAGGGTTAGGGTTAGGGTTAGAGTTAGGGTTAGAGTTAGGGTTAGGTTAGGGTTAGTGGCAGGGGTATTGTTGGGGTTAGGGGTAGGGGTAGGGGTATAGGTAGGGGTAGGTTTAGGATTAGGGTTAGGATTAGGGTGAGGGTTAGGGTTAGGGTTAGGGTTATTGTTAGGGTTAGGGGTAGGGTTAGGGTTAGGGATAGAGTTAGGGGAAGGGTTAGGTATAGGGTTAGGGTTAGGGTTAGAGTTATGGTTAGGGTTAAGTTTAGGGTTAGTGTTAGGGATAGGGTTAGGGTTAGGGGTAGGGTTAGGGTTAGGGTTAGGGAAAGGGTTAGTGGTAGTGGTAGGGATAGGGTTAGGGGTAGGGGTAGGTGTAGGGGTAGGGGTAGGTTTAGAATTAGGGTTAGGATTAGGGTTAGGGGTAGGGTTCAGGGTAGGGGTAAGGTTAGGGTTAGGGTTAGGGTTAGGGTTGGGGTTTGGGTTAGGGTTAGGGGTAGTGTTAGGGTTAGGTTTAGGGTAAAGCTAGGGCTAGGGTTAGGGTTAGGGTTAGGGTTAGAGTTACTGTTAAGGGGTAGGGGTAGGGTTAGGGTTAGGGTTAGGGTTACGATTAGGGGTATTGTTAGGGTTACGGTTATTGTTAGAGGTAGGGTTAGGATTAGAGTTAGGGTTAGGGTTACGGTTAAGGGTAGGGTTAGGGTTAGGATTAGGGTTAGGGGTAGGGTTAGGGTTCGGGTTAGGGTTAGGGTAAGCATAAGGGGTAGGTTTAGGGTTAGGTTTAGGGGTACGTGTAGGGTAGCGGTGGGTGTGGGTTAGGGTTAGGGGTAGGGTTAGGGTTAGGGGCAGGTGTAGAGGTAGAGGTAGGGTTAGGGTTAGGGTTAGCGGTAGGGGTAGGTGTAGGGGTAGGGTTAGGGTTAGGGTTTGGGCTATGGTTAAGGTTAGGGGTAGGGGTAGGGGTAGGGTGAGATTTAGGTTTAGGGTTAGGGGTAGGGTTAGGGGTAGCTTTAGGGTTAGGGTTAGGGGTAGGGTTAGGGTTAGGGTTAGGGTTAGGGATAGGGTTAAGGTTAGGGTTAGGGTTAGGGTTAGTTGTTGGGTTAGGGTTAGGGATAGGGGTAGGGGTAGGGTTGGGTTGACGGTTAGGGTTTGGTTTAGGGTTAGGGTAAGCGTTAGGTGTAGGTTTAGGGTTAGGGTTAGGGTTACGGTTAGGGGTATAGTTAGCGTTAGGGTTAGGCTTAGGGGTAGGGTTAGGGTTAGAGATAGGGTTAGGGTTACGTGTAGGGGTAGGTTAGGGTTAGGGTTGGGGTAGGGGTAGGGTTAGGGTTAGGGTTAGGGTAAGGGTTAGTGGCAGGGGTATTGTTAGGGTTAGGGGTAGGGGTAGGGGTAGGTTTAGGATTAGGGTTAGGGTTATTGTAAGGGCTAGGGCTAGGGCTAGGGTTAGGGTTAGGGGTAGGGGTTAGGGTTAGGGGTAGGGGTAGGTTTAGGGGTAGGGGAAGGGTTAGCGGTAGGGATTGGGGTAGGTGTAGGGGTAGGTGTAGGTTTAGGGTTAGGATAAGGGTTAGGGTTAGGGTTAGGGGTAGAGTTAGGGTTAGGGTTAGGCTTAGGGTTAGCGCTAGTGCTAGGGTTACAGTTAGGGTTAGGGCTATGGCTAGGGCTAGGGTTATGGTTAAGGTTAGTGTTAGGGCTAGGGCTAGGTTTAGGGTTAGGGTTAGGGATAGGTTTAGGGGTACAGTTAGGGTTAGGGTTAGGGTTAAGGCTAGGGTTAGGTTTAGGGTTAGGGTTAGCGTTAGGGGAAGAGTTAGGTTTAGGTGTAGGGTTAGGGTTAGAGTTAGGGTTAGGGTTACGGTTAGGGGTAGGGTTAGGGTTAGGCTTAGGTTTAGGGGTAGGTTTAGGTTTAGGGTTAGTTTTAGAGTTAAGGGTAGGGTTAGGGTTAGGGTTTGGGTTAGAGTTAGGGGTAGGCTTAGGGTTAGGGTTAGGGTTAGGGATAGGGGTAGGGTTAGGGTTAGGTTTAGGGTTAGGGTTACAGTTAGGAGTAGGGTTAGGTTTAGGGTTAGGGTTACGGTTAAGGGTAGGTTTAGTGTTAATGTTAGGGTTAGGGGTAGCTTTAGGTGTAGGGTTCGGGTTAGGGTAGGGGTAGGGTTGGGGTTAGGGTGACGGTTAAGTTTAGGATTAGGCGTAGGGGTAGGGTTAGGGTTAGGGTTAGTGGTAGGGGTAGGGGTAGGGGTAGGGTTGGGTTAGGTTTAGGGTTAGGGCTAGCGCTAGGGTTATGGTTAGGTTTAGGGCTAGGGCTTGGGCTAGGGTTAGGGGTAGACTTAGGGTTAGGGTTGGGTTAGGGTTAGGGATAGTGTTAGGGGTAGGGGTAGGGTTAGCGATAGGGTTATGGTTAGGGTTATGGTTAGGGCTAGGTTAGGGTTAGGGTTAGGGTTAGGGTAAGGATTAGGGTTAGGGTTAGGGTTAGGGGTAGGTTTAGGTTTAGGGGTAGGGGTTGGGTTAGGGGTAGGGGTAGGGTTAGGATTAGCGTTAGGGGTAGGGGTAGGGTTAGGGGTAGGGGTAGGGGTAGGGTTAGGGGTAGTGGTAGGGTTAGAGTTAGAGTTAGGGCTAGGGCTAGGGTTAGGGTTAGGGTTAGGTTTTTTGTTTGGGTTGGGGGTATGGTTAGGGGTAGGGGTAGGGGTAGGGGTAGGGTTAGGGGTAGGGTTAGGGTTAGGGGTAGATTTGGGGTTAGGGTTAGGATTAGGTTTAGGGGTAGGTTTAGCGTTGGCTGCAGGGATAGGTTTAGGGTTAGGGTGTCGGTTAGGGGTATTGTTAGTGTTAGGATTAGGGTTAGTGGTAGGGTTAGGACTAGAGTTAGGGTTAGGGTTAGGGTTAGGGATAGTGTTAGGGTTAGAGTTAGGAGTAGGGGTAGGGTTAGGGTTAGGGTTAGGGTTAGGGGTAGGGTTAAGGTTAGGGTTAGGGTTAGGGTTAGGGTTAGGGGTAGGGTTAGGGGTAGGGTTAGGGTTAGGGTTAGGGTTAGGGGTAGATTTGGGGTTAGGGTTAGGGTTAGGTTTAGGGGTAGGGTTAGCGTTGGCTGTAGGGATAGGGTTAGGGTTAGGGTTTCGGTTAGGGGTATAGTTAGGGTTAGAATTAGGGTTAGTGGCAGGTTAGGGTTAGAGTTAGGGTTAGGGTTACGGTTAGGGATAGGTTTAGGATTAGGGCTAGTGTTAGGGGTAGGGTTAGGGTTAGGGTTAGTGTTAGGGTAAGAGTTAGGGGTAGGGTTACGGTTAGGGTTATGGTTAGGGTTAGTGGCAGGGGTATTGTTAGGCTTAGGGGTAGGGGTAGGGGTAGGGGTAGGTTTAGGTTTAGGGATAGGATTAGGGTTAGGTTTAGGGTTATAGTTAGGGCTAGGGCTAGGGTTAGGGTTAGGGTTAGGGGTAAGGGTAGGGTTAGGGTTAGGTTAGGGTTAGGGTAAGAGTTATGGGTAGGGTTAGGGTTAGGGTTAGGATTAGGGTTAGTGGCAGGGGTATTGTTAGGGTTAGGGGTAGGAGTAGGCATAGGGGTAGGTTTAGGATTAGGGATAGGATTAGGGTTAGGGTTAGGGTTTTTGTTAGGGTTAGGGGTAGGGTTAGGTGTAGGGGTAGGGGTAGCGGTAGGGATAGGGTTAGGGGTAGGTTTAGGGTTAGGGTTAGGGTTACGGGTAGGGTTAAGTTTAGGGTTATGGTTAGGTTTAGGGGTAGGGTTAGGGTTAGGGTTAGGGGTAGATTTGGGGTTAGGGTTAGGGTTAGGTTTAGGGGTAGGGTTAGCGTTGGCTGTAGGGATAGGGTTAGGGTTAGGGTGTCGGTTAGGGGTAATGTTAGGGTTAGGGTTAGGGTTAGGGATAGTGTTAGGGTTAGAGTTAGGGGTAGGTTTAGGGTTAGGGTTAGGGTTACGGGTAGGGTTAAGGTTAGGGTTATGGTTAGGTTTAGGGGTAGGGTTAGGGTTAGGTTTAGGGGTAGATTTTGGGTTAGGGTTAGGGTTAGGTTTAGGGGTAGGTTTAGCGTTGGCTGTAGGGATATGGTTAGGGTTAGGGTTTCGGTTAGGGGTATAGTTAGGGTTAGATTTAGGGTTAGTGGTAGTGTTAGGGTTAGAGTTAGGGTTAGGGTTACGGTTAGGGGTAGGTTTAGGGTTAGGGCTAGGGTTAGGGTAGGGTTAGGTTTAGGGTTAGTGTTAGGGTAAGAGTTAGGGGTAGAGTTAGGTTTAGGATAAGGGTTAGTCGCAGGTGTATTGTTAGGGTTAGGGGTACTGGTAGGGGTAGGGGTAGGTTTAGGATTAGGGATATGATTAGGGTTAGGGTTAGGATTAGGGTTATTGTTAGGGCTAGGGCTAGGGTTAGGGTTAGGGTTAGGAGTAAAGGTAGGGTTAGGGTTAGGATTAGGTTAGGGTTAGGGTAAGAGTTAGGGGAAGGGTTTGGTTTAGGGTTAGGGTTAGGGTTAGTGGCAGGGGTATTGTTAGGGTTAGGGTTAGGTGTAGGGGTAGGGGTAGGGGTAGGTTTAGGATTAGGGATAGGATTAGGGTTAGGTTTAGGGTTATTGTTACGGCTAGGGCTAGGGTTAGGTTTAGGGTTAGGGGTAAGAGTAGGGTTAGGGTTAGGGTTAGGTTAGGGTTAGGGGTAGGGTTAGGGGTAGGTTTAGGGTTTGAGTTAGGGCTAGGGTTAGGGGTATGGTTAGGGGTGTGGTAGGGTTTGGGTTAGGGTTAGGGCTAGGGTTAGGGCTAGGGTTAGGGTTAGGGTTAGGGTTAGGGGTACAGTTAGGGTTAGGGTTAGGCTTAGGGTTAGGGCTAGGGCTAGGGTTACAGTTAGGGTTAGAGCTATGGCTATGGCTAGGGTTAGGATTTAGTTTAGGGTTAGGGCTAGGGCTAGGATAAGGGTTAGGGTTAGGGTTAGGGTTAGGTTTAGGGTTGGGGTTAGGGTTAGGGGTAGGGTTAGGGTTAGGTTTATTGTTAAGGCTAGGGCTAGGGTTAGGGTTAGGGTTAGGGTTAGGGTTACCGTTAAGGGGTAGGGGTAGGGTTATGGTTAGGGTTAGGGTTACGGTTAGGGGTATTGTTAGATTTAGGGTTATTGTTAGAGGTAGGGTTAGGATTAGAGTTAGGGTTAGGGTTACGGTTAAGGGTAGGGTTAGGGTTGGGATTAGGGGTAGGGGTAGGGTTAGGGTTAGGGTTAGGGTTAGCGTAAGGGGTAGGATTAGGGTTAGGTTTAGGGGTAGGTGTAGGGGTAGCGGTGGGTGTGGGTTAGGGTTAGGGGTATAGTTAGGGTTAGGGGCAGGTGTAGAGGTAGAAGTAGGGTTAGGGTTAGGGTTACCGGTAGGGGTAGTGGTAGAGGTAGGGTTAGGGTTAGGGTTTGGGCTATGGTTAAGGTTAGGGGTAGGGGTAGGGGTAGGGTGAGATTTAGGTTTAGGGTTAGGGGTAGGGTTAGGGGTAGGTTTAGGGTTAGGGTTAGGGTAGGGTTAGGGTTAGGGCTAGGGTTAGGGGTAGGGTTAAGGTTAGGGTTAGGATTAGGGTTAGGGGTTGGGTTAGGGTTAGGGATAGGGTTAGGGGTAGGGGTGGGTTTAGGGTTAGGGTTAGGGTTACGGTTAGGGGTATAGTTAGCGTTAGGGTTAGGCTTAGGGGTAGGGTTAGGGTTAGAGTTAGGGTTAGGGTTACCTGTAGGGGTAGGGTTAGGGTTAGGGTTAGGGTTAGGGTAAGGGTTAGTGGCAGGGGTATTGTTAGGGTTAGGGGTAGGGGTAGGGGTAGGAGTAGGTTTAGGATTAGGGTTAGGGTTATTGGTATGGCTAGGTCTAGGGTTAGGGTTAGGTGTAGGGGTTAGGGTTAGGGGTAGGGTAGGTTTAGGGGTAGGGGTAGGGTTAGTGGTAGGGATTGGGGTAGGTGTAGGGGTAGGTGTAGGTTTAGGGTTAGGATAAGGGTTAGGGTTAGGGTTAGGGGTAGAGTTAGGGTTAGGCTTAGGGTTAGCGCTAGTGCTAGGGTTACAGTTAGGGTTAGGGCTATGGCTAGGGCTAGGGTTATGGTTAAAGTTAGGGTTAGGGCTAGGCCTAGGTTTAGGGTTAGGGTTAGGGTTAGGGATAGGTTTAGGGGTAGGGTTAGGGTTAGGGTTAGGGTTAGGTTAGAGGTAGCGTTAGGGGTAGGGTTAGGGTTAGGGTTTGGGTTAGGGTTACGGCTAGGGGTAGGTTTAGGGTTAGGGGTAGTGTTAAGGGAAGAGTTAGGTTTAGGTGTAGGGTTAGGGTTAGAGTTAGGGTTAGGGTTAAGGTTAGGCTTAGGGTTAGGCTTAGGTTTAGGGGTAGGGTTAGGGTTAGGGTTAGGTTTAGAGTTAAGTGTAGGGTTAGGGTTAGGGTTTGGGTTAGAGTTAGGGGTAGGCTTAGGGTTAGGGTTAGGGTTAGGGATAGGGGTAGGGTTAGGGTTAGTGTTAGGGTTAGGGTTAGGGTTACAGTTAGGTGTATGGTTAGGTTTAGGTTAGGGTTACGGTTAAGTGTAGGTTTACTGTTAGGGTTAGGGGTAGGGGTAGCTTTAGGTGTAGGGTTCGGGTTAGGAGTAGGGGTAGGGTTGGGGTTAGGGTGATGGTTAGGTTTAGGATTAGGCGTAGGAGTAGCGTTAGGGTTAGGGTTAGCGGTAGGGGTAGGGGTAGGGGTAGGGTTGGGTTTGGTTTAGGGTTAGGGCTAGAGCTAGGGTTATGGTTAGGTTTAGGACTAGGGCTTGGGCTAGGGTTAGGGGTAGACTTAGGGTTAGGGTTGGGTTAGGGTTAGGGATAGTGTTAGGGGTAGGGTTAGGGTTAGCGATAGGGTTATGGTTAGGGTTAGGGTTAGGGCTAGGGTAGGGTTAGGGTTAGGGTTAGGGTTACGGTTAGGATTAGGGTTAGGGTTAGGGGTAGGGTTAGGGTTAGGGCTAGGGCTAGGGTTAGGGTTAGGGTTAGGGGTAGGTTTAGGGTTAGGGGTAGGGGTAGGGGTAGGGGTAGTGTTAGGGTTAGGGTTAGGGCTAGGGCTAGGGCTAGGGTTAGGGTAAGGGTTTGGGTTAGGGGTAGGTTTAGGGTTAGGGGTAGGGTTAGGGGTAGGGGTAGGGGTAGGGTTAGGGGTAGGGGTAGGGGTAGGGGTAGGGGTATGTTTAGGGGTAGGGGTAGGGTTAGGGTTAGAGTTAGGTCTAGGGCTAGGGTTAGGGTTAGGGTTAGGGTTTTTGTTAGAGTTAGGGGTATGGTTAGGGGTAGGGGTAAGGGTAGGGTTAGGGTTAGGGGTAAGGGAAGGGGTAGGAGTAGATTTAGGGTTACATTTAGGGTTAGGGTTATGGGTAGGTTTAGGTTTAAGGTTAGGGGTAGGTTTAGGGGTAGGGTTAGGGTTATGGTTAGGGGTAGGGTTAAGGTTAGGGTTATGGTTAGGGTTAGGGGTAGGGTTAGGGGTAGGGTTAGGGTTAGGGGTAGATTTGGGGTTAGGGTTAGGGTTAGGTTTAGGGGTAGGGTTAGCGTTGGCTGCAGGGATAGGGTTAGGGTTTGGGTGTCGGTTAGGTGTATTGTTAGGGTTAGGATTAGGGTTAGTGGTAGGGTTAGGGCTAGGGGTTAGGGTTAGGGTTAGGGTTAGGGATAGTGTTAGGGTTACAGTTAGGGGTAGGGGTAGGGGTAGGTGTAGGGTTAGGGTTAGGGTTAAGATTAGGGTTAGGGTTAGGGTTAGGTTTAGGGGTAGGGTTAAGGTTAGGATTAGGGTTAGGGGTAGATTTGGGGTTAGGGTTAGGGTTAGGTTTAGGGTTAGGGTTAGCGTTGGCTGTAGGGATAGGGTTAGGGTTAGGGTTTCGGTTAGGGGTAGAGTTAGGTTTAGAATTAGGGTTAGTGGCAGGGGTATTGTTAGGGCTAGGGGTAGGGGTAGGGGTAGGGGTAGGTTTAGGATTAGGGATAGGATTAGGGTTAGGTTTAGGGTTATATTTAGGGCTAGGGCTAGGGTTAGGTTTAGGGTTAGGGGTAAGGGTAGGGTTAGGGTTAGGTTAGGGGTAGGGTAAGAGTTATGGGTAGGGTTAGGGTTAGGGTTAGGATTAGGGTTAGTGGCAGGGGTATTGTTAGGGTTAGGGGTAGGGGTAGGCGTAGGGTTAGGTTTAGGGCTAGGATTAGAGTTAGGGTTAGGGGTTTTGTTAGGGTTAGGGGTAGGGTTAGGGGTAGGGGTAAGGGTAGGGTTAGGGTTAGGGGTAAGGGAAGGGGTAGGAGTAGATTTAGGGTTACATTTAGGGTTAGGGTTATGGGTAGGTTTAGGTTTAAGGTTAGGGGTAGGTTTAGGGGTAGGGTTAGGGTTATGGTTAGGGGTAGGGTTAAGGTTAGGGTTATGGTTAGGGTTAGGGGTAGGGTTAGGGGTAGGGTTAGGGTTAGGGGTAGATTTGGGGTTAGGGTTAGGGTTAGGTTTAGGGGTAGGGTTAGCGTTGGCTGCAGGGATAGGGTTAGGGTTTGGGTGTCGGTTAGGTGTATTGTTAGGGTTAGGATTAGGGTTAGTGGTAGGGTTAGGGCTAGGGGTTAGGGTTAGGGTTAGGGTTAGGGATAGTGTTAGGGTTACAGTTAGGGGTAGGGGTAGGGGTAGGTGTAGGGTTAGGGTTAGGGTTAAGATTAGGGTTAGGGTTAGGGTTAGGTTTAGGGGTAGGGTTAAGGTTAGGATTAGGGTTAGGGGTAGATTTGGGGTTAGGGTTAGGGTTAGGTTTAGGGTTAGGGTTAGCGTTGGCTGTAGGGATAGGGTTAGGGTTAGGGTTTCGGTTAGGGGTAGAGTTAGGTTTAGAATTAGGGTTAGTGGCAGGGGTATTGTTAGGGTTAGGGGTAGGGGTAGGGGTAGGGGTAGGTTTAGGATTAGGGATAGGATTAGGGTTAGGTTTAGGGTTATATTTAGGGCTAGGGCTAGGGTTAGGTTTAGGGTTAGGGGTAAGGGTAGGGTTAGGGTTAGGTTAGGGTTAGGGTAAGAGTTATGGGTAGGGTTAGGGTTAGGGTTAGGATTAGGGTTAGTGGCAGGGGTATTGTTAGGGTTAGGGGTAGGGGTAGGCGTAGGGTTAGGTTTAGGGATAGGATTAGAGTTAGGGTTAGGGGTTTTGTTAGGGTTAGGGGTAGGGTTAGGGGTAGGGGTAGGGGTAGGCTTATGGTTAGGGTTAGGGGTAGGTGTAGGGGTAGATTTAGGGTTACATTCAGGGCTAGGGGTAGGGGTAGGGTTAGGGATAGGGTTAGGGGTAGGTTTAGGGTTAGGGTTAGGGTTAGGGTTAGGGGTAGGGTTAAGGTTAGGGTTATGGTTAGGTTTAGGGGTAGGGTTAGGGTTAGGGTTAGGGTTAGGGGTAGATTTGGGGTTAGGGTTAGGGTTAGGTTTAGGGGTAGGGTTAGCGTTGGCTGTAGGGATAGGGTTAGGGTTAGGGTGTCGGTTAGGGGTATTGTTAGGGTTAGTGTTAGGGTTAGGGATAGTGTTAGGGTTAGAGTTAGGGGTAGGTTTAGGCTTAGGTTTAGGGTTATGGGTAGGGGTAGGGTTAAGGCTAGGTTTAGGGTTAGGGTTCGGTTAGGGGTATTGTTAGGGTTAGGGTTAGGGTTAGGGGTAGATTTTGGGTTTGGTTTAGGGTTAGGTTTAGGGGTAGGGTTAGCGTTGTCTGTAGGGATATGGTTAGGGTTAGGGTTTCGTTAGGGGTATAGTTAGGGTTAGAATTAGGGTTAGTGGTAGTGTTAGGGTTAGAGTTATGGTTAGGGTTACGGTTAGGGGTAGGTTTAGGGTTAGGGCTAGGGTTAGGGGTAGGGTTAGGGTTAGGGCTAGGGCTAGGGTTAGGGGTTGGGTTAGGGTTAGGGTAAGGATTAGTCGCAGGGGTATTGATAGGGTTAGGGGTACGGGTAGGGGTAGGTTTAGGATTAGGGATAGGATTAGGGTTAGGGTTAGGATTAGGGTTATTGTTAGGGTTAGGGATAGGGTTAGGGTTAGGGTTAGGGGTAAGGGTAGGGTTAGGGTTAGGGTTAGGTTAGGGTTAGGGTAAGAGTTAGGGGAAGGGTTTGGTTTAGGGTTAGGGTTAGGGTTAGTGGCAGGGGTATTGTTAGGGTTAGGGGTAGGGGTGGGGGTAGGGGTAGGGGTAGGGGTAGGTTTAGGATTAGGGATAGGATTAGGGTTAGGTTTAGGGTTATTGTTAGGGCTAGGGCTAGGTTTAGGGTTAGGGTTAGGGGTAAGAGCAGGGTTAGGGTTAGGGGTAAGTTAGGGTTAGGGGTAGGGTTAGGGGTAGTTTTAGGGTTTCAGTTAGGGCTAGGGTTAGGGGTATGTTTAGGGGTGTGGTAGGGTTAGGGTTAGGGTTAGGGCTAGGGTTAGGGTTAGGTTTAGTGCTAGGGCTATGTTAAGGGTTAGGTTTAGGGTTAGGGTTAGGATTAGGGTTAGGGTTTTAGGGATAGGGTTCGGGATACAGTTATTGTTAGGGATAGGGTTAGGGTTAGCGTTAGGAGTAGGGTTAGTGTTAGGGTTAGGGTTAGGGTTAGGGGTAGGGGTAGGCGTAGGGTTAGGGGTAGGGGTATGTGTAAGGTTAGGGTTAGGATTACCGTTAGGGTTAGGGTTAGGGGTTGAGTTAGGGTTAGGGTTAGGCTTAGGGTTAGGGCTAGGGCTTGAGCTAGGGTTACAGTTAGGGTTAGAGCTATGTCTATGGCTAGGCTTAGGGTTAAGTTTAGGGTTAGGGCTAGGGCTAGGTTTAGGGTTAGGGTTAGGTTTAGGGTTAGGGTTAGGGTTAGGGTTAGGTGTAGGGGTAAGGGTAGGTTTAAGGTTAGGTTTAGGGGGAGGGGGAGGGGGAGGGGGAGGGGGAGGGCTAGGTGTAGGGGTAGCGGTAGTTGTAGGGTTAGGATTAGGGTTAGGGATCGGTTAGGGGTAGGGGTAGTGGTGGGGTTAGGGTTAGGGTTAGGGTTAGGGGTAGGTGTAGGGTTAGGGTTAGGGTTGGGTTTAGGTGTAGGGTTAGGGTTTGGAGTAGGGTTAGGGTTAGAGTTAGGGTTAGGGTTATGGTTAGGGTTGGGGTTACGGCTAGGGTTAGGTTTAGGTTTAGGGGTAGGGGTAGGGGTAGGGGTAGGGGTAGGGGTAGGGGTAGGGTTAGGTTTAGGGTTAGGGTTAGAGGTAGCGTTAGGGGAATGGTTAGGGTTAGGGTTAGGGGTAGGGTTAGGGTTAGGGTTAGGGGTAGGTTTAGGTTTAGTGGTAGCGTTATGGGATGGGTTAGGTTTAGGGGTAGGGTTAGGGTTAGAGTTAGGTTAGGGTTACGGTTAGGGTTAGGGTTAGGGTTAGGGTTAGGGCTAGGGTTAGGGTTAGGGTTAGGGTTAGGGTTAGGGTTATAGTTAGGGGTAGGTTTAGGATTAGGGTTAGGGGTAGGGTTAGGGTTAGGTTTAGGGTGAAGGTTAGGGTTGTAGTTAGGGGTAGGGGTAGGGGTAGGGTTATGGTTAGGGTTAGGGGTAGGGTTGTGGTTAGGGTTAGGGTTAGAATTAGCGTTAGGGGTAGGGTTAGGGTTAGGGTTAGGGTTAGTTTTAGGGTTAAAGTTAGGGGTAGGGTTAGGGTTAGGGTAGGGTTAGGGGTAGGGTTAGGTTTAGGGTTAGGGTTAGGAGTAGCTTTAGGGGTAGGGTTAGGTTTAGGGTTAGGGGTAAGTTTCGGGGTAGGGTTAGGGTTAGGGTGACAGTTAGGGTTAGGATTAGGGGTAAGTGTAGGGTTAGGTTTAGGGTTAGCGCTATGGGTAGGGGTAGGGGTAGGGATAGTGTTAGGGGTAGGGTTAGGATTAGGGTTAGGGTTAGGGGTAGGTTTAGGGTTTGAGTTAGGGGTAGGGTTAGGGGTATGGTTAGGGGTATGGAAGGGTTAGGGTTAGGGTTAGGGTTAGGGCTATGGCTAGGGTTAGGGTTAGGTCTAGGGTTAGGGTTAGGTTTAGTGCGAGGGCTAGGTTAAGTGTTAGGTTTAGGGTTAGGGTTAGGATGAGGGTTAGGGTTTTAGGGTTAGGATTCGGGTTACGGTTAGGGTAAGGGATAGGGGTAGGATTAGCGTTAGGAGTAGGGTTAGGGTTAGGGTTAGGGTTAAGGTTTGGGGTAGGGGTAGGGTTAGTGGTAGGGGTACGTGTAGGGTTAGGGTTAGGATTAGCGTTAGGGTTAGGGTTAGGGGCAGATTTAGGGTTAGGTTTAGGCTTAGGGTTAGGCCTAGAGCTAGGGTTACAGTTAGGGTTATAGCTATGGCTATGGCTAGGGTTAGGGTTAGGTTTAGGGTTAGGGCTAGGGCTAGGTTTAGGGTTAGGGTTAGTGTTAGGGCTAAGGTTATGGTTAGGTGTAGGGGTAGGGGTAGGTTTATGGTTAGGTTTAGGGGTAGGGGTAGTGGTAGGGGTAGGATAGGGTTAGGGCTAGGTGTAGGGGTAGCGGTAGGTGTAGGGTTAGGATTAGGGTTAGGGTTAGGGTTAGGGGTAGGGGTAGGGGTAGGGTTAGGGTTAGGGTTACGTATAGGGTTAGGGTTAGGGTTAGTGGTAGGGTTAGGTTTAGGGTTAGAATTAGGTTTAGGGTTAGGGTTAGTGGCAGGGGTATTGTTAATGTTAGGGGTAGGGGTAGGGGTAGGGGTAGGGGTCGGTTTAGGATTAGGGTTAGGATTAGTGTTAGGGTTACGGTTAGAGTTAGGGTTATTGTTAGGGCTAGGGCTAGGGTTAGGTTTAGGGTAGAGGTACAGTTTAGGGTTAGGGTTAGGGTTAGGGGTAGGGTAGGGGTAGGGTTAGGATTAGGGTTAGGGTTAGGTGTAGGGTTAGGGGTAGGTTTAAGGTTAGGGTTAGGGGTGGGGTTAGGGTTAGGGTTAGGGTTAGGGGTAGGGTTAAGGTTAGGGTTAGGGTTAGGGTTAGGGTTAGGGTTATCGTTAGGGATGGGGTTGGAGTTAGGTTAGGGGTAGGGTTAGGGTTAGGTTTAGGGTTAAGGCTAGGGCTAGGGTTAGGGTTAGGGTTAGGGTTACCGTTAAGGGGTAGGGGTAGGGTTAGGGTTAGGGTTAGGGTTACAGTTAGGGGTATTGTTAGGGTTAGGGTTATTGTTAGGGGTAGAGTTAGGATTAGAGTTAGGGTTAGGGTTATGGTTAGGGGTAGGGTTAGGGCTGGGATTAGGGTTAGGGGTAGGGTTAGGGTTAGGGTTAGGGTTAGGGTTTGCGTTCGGGGTAGGGGTAGGATTAGCGTTATGTTTAGGGGTAGGTGTAGGGGTAGCGTTGGGTGTAGGTGAGGGTTAGGGGTAGGGTTAGGGTTAGGGGCAGGTGTAGGGGTAGAGGTAGGGTTAGGGTTTGGGTTAGCGGTAGGGGTAGTTTTAGGGGTAGGGGCAGTTTTAGGTTTAGGGTTAGAGGTTGGGGTAGGAGTAGGGTTAGGATTAGGGTTAGGGTTAGGTGTAGGGTTAGGGGTAGGTTTAAGGTTAGGGTTAGGGGTAGGGTTAGGGTTAGGGTTAGGGTTAGGGGTAGGGTTAAGGTTAGGGTTAGGTTTAGGGTTAGGGTTAGGGGTTGGGTTAGGATTAGGGATATGGTTAGGGGTGGGGGTGTGTTTAGGGTTAGGGTTAGGTTTAGGGTTATGGTTAGCGTTAGGTGTAGGTTTAGGGTTAGGGTTAGTGTTTCGGTTAGGGGTATAGTTAGTGTTAGGGTTAGGCTTAGGTGTAGGGTTAGGGTTAGATTTAGGGTTAGGGTTACGTGTAGGGGTAGGGTTTGTGTTAAGGTTAGGTTTATTGTTAGGGTTAGGGGTAGGGTTATTGTTAGGGTTAGGGGTAGGGGTTAGGGTTAGGGGTGGGGGTAGTTTTAGGGGTAGGGGTAGGCTTAGGGGTAGGGATAGGGGTAGGGGTAGGGGTAGATGTAGGATTAGGGTTAGGATTAGGGTTAGGGTTAGCGTTAGGGATACAGTTAGGATTAGGGTTAGGCTTAGGTTTAGGGCTAGTGCTATGGTTACAGTTAGGGTTAGGACTATGGTTAGGGCTAGGGTTAAGGTTAAGGTTAGGGTTAGGGCTAGGGCTGGGTTTAGGGTTAGGGTTAGGGATAGGGTTAGGGGTAGGGTTAGGGTTAGGGGTAGGGTTAGGCTTGGAGGTAGCGTTATGGTTAGGGTTAGGGTTAGGGTTAGGGTTAGGGTTTGGGTTAGGGTTAGGGCTAGGGATATTGTTAGGGTTAGGGGTAGCGTTAGGGGAAGGGTCAGGTTTAGGGGTAGGGTTAGGGTTAGAGTTAGGGTTAGGGTTACGATTAGGGGTAGGGTTAGGGTTAGGGTTAGGTTTAGGGGTAGGGTTAGGATTAGGTTTAGAGTTAAGGGTATGGTTAGGGTTATGGTTAGGGTTAGAGTTAGGGGTAGGCTTAGGGTTAGGGTTAGGGGTAGGGGTATTGGTAGGGTTAGGGTTAGGGTTAGGGTTAGGGTAAGCGTTAGGGTTAGCGTTAGGGGTAGGGTTAGGGTTAGGTTTAGGGTTACGGATAGGAGTATGGTTAGGTTTAGGTTTAGGGTTAGGGTTAGGGTTTGCTTTAGGTGTAGGGTTAGGGTTAGCTTGAGGGGTAGAGTTGGTTATAGGGTGACGGTTAGGTTTAGTATTAGGCATAGGGTTAGGGTTAGGGTTAGGGTCAGCGGTAGGGGTAGGGGTAGGGTTAGGGGTAGGGTTAGGGTTAGATGTAGGGTTAGGGCTAGCGCTAGGGTTATGGTTAGGTTTAGGATTAGGGCTTCGGCTAGGGTAAGGGGTAGACTTAGGGTTAGGTGTTGGGTTAGGGTTAGGGTTAGGGGTAGGGGTAGATTTGGGGTTAGGGTTAGGTTTAGGGGTAGGTTTAGCGTTGGCTGTAGGGATAGCGTTACTGTTAGGGTTACGGTTAGGGATATAGCTATGGTTAGGATTAGGGTTATTGGTAGGGTTAGAGTTAGAGTTAGGGTTAGGGTTATGGTTAGAGGTAGGTTTAGGGTTACGGTTAGGGTTAGGGTTAGAGTTAGGGTTAGGGTTAGGGGTAGGGTTACGTTTAGGATTAGGGATAGGATTAGGGTTAGGGTTAGGGTTAGGGTTATTGTTAGGGCTAGGGCTAGGGTAGGGTTAGGGGTAGGGCTAGGGTTACGGTTAGGGTTAGGGTTAGGGGTAGGATTAGGGGTAGGTTTAGCGTTTGAGTTAGGGGTAGGGTTAGGGGTATGGGTAGGGGTATGGTAGGGTTAGGGTTAGGGTTAGGGTTACGGCTATGGCTAGGGTTAGGGTTAGGGCTAGGGTTAGGTTTAGGTTTAGTGGTAGGGCTAGGTTAAGGGTTAGGTTTAGGGTTAGGGTTAGGATTAGGGTTAGGGTTTTAGGGTTAGGGTGCTGGTTACGGTTAGGTTTAGGGATAGGGATAGGTTTAGCGTTAGGAGTACGGTTAGGGTTAGGGTTAGGGTTAGGGTTACGGGTACAGTTAGGGTTAGGGTTAGGCTTAGGGTTAGGGCTAGGGCTAGGGTTACAGTTAGGGTTAGAGCTATGGCTATGGCTAGGGTTAGGGTTAAGTTTAGGGTTAGGTCTAGGGCTAGGTTTAGTGTTAGGGTTAGGTTTAGGGTTAGGGTTAGGGGTAGGTGTAGGGGTAGGGGTAGGTTTAAGGTTAGGTTTAGGGGGAGGGGGAGGGGTAGGGGTAGGGGTAGGGGTAGGGGTATTGTTAGGGCTAGGTGTAGGGGTAGCAGTAGGTGTAGGTTTAGGGTTTTGGTTAGGGTTAGATGTAGGGGTAGGGTTAGGGTTAGGGTTACGGTTAGGGGTAGGGTTAGGGTTAAGGTTAGTGGTAGGGTTAGGTTTAGGGTTAGGGTAAGCGTTCGGGGGAGGGTTAGGGTGAGGGTTAGGGTTACGGTTAGAGGTAGGGGTAGGGTTAGGGTTAGGGTTAGGAGTAGAGTTGGGGTTAGGGTTAGGGTTAGGGTTAGCGTTAGGTGTGGGGTTAGGGTTAGGGTTAGGGGTAGGGTTAGGGTTAAGGTTAGGGGTAGGGGTATGGTTAGGTTTAGGGTTAGGGTTAGGGGTAGCTTTAGGGGTAGGGTTAGGTTTAGGGTTAGGGGTAAGGTTAGGGGTAGGGTTAGGGTTAGGGTTAGGGTTTGGGTTAGGGTTAGGGCTAGGGGTAGGGTTAGGTTTAGGGCTAGCGATATGGGTAGGTGTAGGGGTAGGGGTAGAGGTAGGGTTAGGGTTAGGGTTAGGGTTAGGATTAGGGTTATTGTTAGGGCTAGGCTAGGGTTAGGGTTAGGGGTAGGGTTAGGGCTAGGGGTAGGTTTAGGGTTAGGGTTAGGGTTAGGGCTAGGTTAACGGTTAGTTTGAGGGTTAGGGCTAGGGCTAGGGTTAGGGGTAAGGTTAGGTTTATGGCTAGGGCTAAGGTTAGCGTTAGGGTTAGTTTTAGGGTAAGAATTAGGGTTAGAGTTTTAGTGTTAGGGTTTGGGTTATGCTTAGAGTTAGTGTTAGGGGTAGGCTTAGGGTTAGGGTCATGGTTAGGCGTAGGCGTAGGCGTAGGTGTAGGGGTATGGTTAGGGTTAGGGTTGGGGTTAGGTTTGGGGTTAGGGTTAGGGCTAGAGTAAGGGTTAGAGTTAGGGTTAGGTTTAGGGTAAGAGTAAGGGTTAGGGTTAGGGTAAGGGTAAGGGTTAAGTTTAGGGTTAGAGTTAGGTTTAAGGTTAGGGTTAGGGTAAGGGTTAAGATTAGGGTTCGTGTCAGTGTTAGGGTTAAGTTTATGGTTAGTTTTAGGGTTAGTGTTAGGGTTAGCGTTAGGGTAAGGGTAAGGGTTAGGGTTAGGTTTAGGTTTAGGTTTAGGGTTAAGGTAAGGGTAAGGGTTAGGGTTAGGGTTAGGGGTAGGGTAAGGGTTAGGGGTAGGTTTAGGGTAAAATAAGGTTTAGGGTTAGAGTTAGGGTTAGGATAAGGGTAAGGGTAAGGGTTAGGGTTACTGTTAGGTTTAGGGTTAGGTTTAGGGTTAGGGTTATGGTAAGGGTAAGGGTTAGCGTTAAGGTTAGGGTTACGGTTAGGGTTAGGTTTAGGGTAAGGGTTAGGGTTAGGGTTAGGGTAAGGGTAAGGGTTAGGATTAGGTTTATGGTTGGGGTGAAGGTTAGTGTTAGGGTTGGGGTAAGTGTTAGGTTTAGGGTTAGGGTTAGGGTTAGGGTAAGGGTTAGGGTGAGGGTTAGGGCAAGGGTAAGTTTTGGGTTAGGGTTAGGGTCAGTTTAAGAGTACGGTTTAGGGTTAGAGTTAGGGTTAGGATTAGGGTTAGGTAAGGGTAAGTGTTAGGGTTAGGGTTAGGGTGAGGGGTAGGGCAAGGGTAAGTGTTGGGCTGGGTTAGGGTTAGGTTAAGAGTAAGGTTAGTGTTAGGGTTATGGTTAGGATTAGCATTAAGTTTAGGGTTAGGGTTAGGGTTAGGTTTAGAGTAAGGGTTAGGGTTAGGGTTAGGATTTCGGTTAGGTTTAGGGTTAGGGTTAGGGTAAGGGTAAGGGTTACGGTTAGGGATAGGGTTAGGTCAAGGGTAATGGTTAGGGGTAGGGTAAGGATTAGGGTTAGGTTTAGGGTTAGGGTAAGGGTTAGGTTTAGGGGTTAGGGTTAGTGTTAGTGTTAGGGTAAGGGTTTGGGTTAGGGTTAGGGTAAGGGTTAGGGTTAGGGTTAGGTTTAGGTTAAGGCTAAGGGTTAGAGTTAGGTTTACGGTAAGGTTTAGTGTTAGGTTTAGGGTAAAACTAAGGGTTAGAGTTAGGGTTAGACGTTAGGGTAAGTGTTAGGGTTAGGGTTAGGGTAAGGGTAGGTGTTAGGTTTAGGGTTAGGGTTAGGGTAAGGGTAACGGTTAGCATTAGGGCTAGGGTTAAGGTTAGCGTTAGTGTTAGGGTTAGGCTAAGGGTTAGGGTTTGGGTTAAGGTAAGGGTTAGGGTTAGGCTTAGGGTTTCGGTTAGAGGTAGGGTTAGGGTTAGGGTAAGGGTAAGGGTTAGTGTTAGGTTTAGGGTTAGGGTAAGGGTAGGTTTAGGGGTTAGTGTTAGGGTTACGTTTAGGGTAAGGGTTAGGGTTAGGGTTAGGATTAAGGTTAAGGTTAGGGTTAGGGTAAGGCTAAGGGTTAGAGTTAGGGTTAGGTTAAAGGTTAGGTTTAGGGTTAGGGTAAGGGTAAGGGTTAGCGTTAGGGTTAGGGTTAGGTTTAGGGTTAGGATTAGGGTAAGGGTTAGGGTTATGTTTAGGTTTAGGGTTAAGGTTAGGTTTAGGGTTAGGGTTAGGGTAAGGGTAAGGGCTAGGGTTAGGGTTAAGGTTAGGTTTAGGGTAAGGGTAAGGGTAAGGGTTAGGGTTAGTGTTAGAGTTAGGGTTAGGGTAAGGGTAGGTTTAGGGGTTAGTGTTAGGGTTAGGTTTAGGGTAAGGGTTAGGGTTAGGGTTAGGATTAAGGTTAAGGTTAGGGTTAGGGTAAGGCTAAGGGTTAGGTTAAAGGTTAGGGTTAGGGTTAGGGTAAGGGTAAGGGTTAGCGTTAGGGTTAGGGTTAGGTTTAGGGTTCGGATTAGGGTAAGGGTTAGGGTTATGTTTAGGGTTAGGGTTAAGGTTAGGTTTAGGGTTAGGGTTAGGGTAAGGGTTAGGTTTAGGGTTAGGGTTAGGGTTAGGGTTAAGTTTAGGGTTAGGATTAGGGTTAGGGTTAGGGTTAGGGTAAGGGTAGGGTTTAGGGTTAGGGTAAGTGTAAGGGTTAGGGTTAGCTTTAGGGTTAGTGTTAAGGTTAGGGTTAGGGTTAGGGTAAGGGTAAGGGTAAGGTTTAGGGTTAGGGTTAGGGTGAGGGTTATGACAAGGGTAAGGGTTAGGGTTAGGGTTAGGGTTAGGGTAAGGATTAGGGGTAGGTTTAGGGTTAGGTTAAGGGTTAGGGTTAGGGTTTGGGTGAGCGTTAGGGTTAGGGTTAGGGTTAGTGTTACGGTAAGGGTTAGGGTTAGGGTTAGGGTAAGGGTTAGGGTTAGGGTTAGGGTTAGGGTAAGTCTAAGGTTAGAGTTATGGTTAGGGTAAGGTTTACGGTTAGGGTTATGGTAAGACTAATGGTTAGATTTATGGTTAGGGTTAGGGTTAGCGATAGGGGTTAGGGTTAGGATTAGGGTTAGGTTAAGGGTAAGGGTTAGGTTTCGGGTTAGGGTTAGGGTACGGGAAAGGGTTAGCATTAGGTTTAGGGTTAAGTTTAGCGTTAGTGTTAGGGTTACAGTTAGGGTTAGGTTAAGTGTAATGATTAGGGTTAGGGGTAGGGTTAAGGTTACGGTTAGGGTTAGGGTTAGGCTAAGGGTTAGGGTTAGGGTAGGGGTTAGAGTTACGGTTAGGGTTAGGGTTAGAGGTAGGGTTGGGTTTAGGGTATGGGTAAGGGTTAGGGTTAGTGGCAGGGGTATTGTTAGGGTTAGGGGTAGGGGTAGGGGTAGGAGTAGGTTTAGGATTAGGGTTAGGGTTATTGGTAGGGCTAGGTCTAGGGTTAGGGTTAGGTGTAGGGGTTAGGGTTAGGGGTAGGGGTAGGTTTAGGGGTAGGGGTAGGGTTAGCGGTAGGGATTGGGGTAGGTGTAGGGGTAGGTGTAGGTTTAGGGTTAGGATAAGGGTTAGGGTTAGGGTTAGGGATAGAATTAGGGTTAGGGTTAGGCTTAGGGTTAGCGCTAGTGCTAGGGTTACAGTTAGGGTTAGGGCTATGGCTAGGGCTAGGGTTATGGTTAAGGTTAGGGTTAGGGCTAGGCCTAGGTTTAGGGTTAGGTTTAGGGTTAGGGATAGGTTTAGGGGTAGGTTTAGGGTTAGGGTTAGGTTAGAGGTAGCGTTAGGGATAGGGTTAGGGTTAGGGTTTGGGTTAGGGTTAGGGCTAGGGGTAGGTTTAGGGTTAGGGGTAACGTTAGGGGAAGAGTTAGGTTTAGGTGTATGGTTAGGGTTAGAGTTAGGGTTAGGGTTACGGTTAGGGGTAGGGTTAGGGTTAGGATTAGGGGTAGGGGTAGGGTTAGGGTTAGGGTTAGGGTTAGGGTTAGCGTAAGGGGTAGGATTAGGGTTAGGTTTAGGGGTAGGTGTAGGGGTAGCGGTGGGTGTGGGTTAGGGTTAGGGGTATGGTTAGGGTTAGGGGCAGGTGTAGAGGTAGAGGTAGGGTTAGGGTTAGGGTTAGCGGTAGGGGTAGGGGTAGGGGTAGGGTTAGGGTTAGGGTTTGGGCTATGGTTAAGGTTAGGGGTAGGGGTAGGGGTAGGGTGAGATTTAGGTTTAGTGTTAGGGGTAGGGTTAGGGGTAGGTTTAGGGTTAGGTTTAGGGGTAGGGTTAGGGTTAGGGTTAGGGTTAGGGGTAGGGTTAAGGTTAGGGTTAGGGTTAGGGTTAGGGGTTGGGTTAGGGTTAGGGATAGGGTTAGGGGTAGGGGTGGGTTTAGGGTTAGGGTTAGGGTTACGGTTAGGGGTATAGTTAGCGTTAGGGTTAGGCTTACGTGTAGGGTTAGGGTTAGAGTTAGGGTTAGGGATATGTGTAAGGGTAGGGTTAGGGTTAGGGTTAGGGTTAGGGTAAGGGTTAGTGGCAGGGGTATTGTTAGGGTTAGGGGTAGGGGTAGGGGTTAGGGTTAGGGTTAGGGTTAGGATTAGGGTTAGGGTTAGGGGTAGAGTTAGGGTTAGGGCTAGGGCTAGGGTTAGGGTTAGGGTTATGGGTAGGTTTAGGGTTAGGGGTAGGGTTAGGGTTAGGGGTAGGGGTAGGGTTAGGGTTAGGGGTAGGGGTAGGGCTAGGACTAGGGTTAGGGTTAGGGTTAGGGTTAGGGTTAGGGGTAGGGGTAGGGGTAGGGTTAGGGGTAGGAGTAGGGGTAGGGTTAATGGTAGGGGTAGGGTTAGGTTTAGAGTTAGGGCTAGGGCTAGGGTTAGGGTTAGGGTTAGGGGTTTTGTTAGGGGTAGGGGTATGGTTAGGGGTAGGTGTAGGGGTAGGGATAGGGTTAGGGGTAGGGGTAGGGGTAGGGGTAGATTTAGGGTTACATTTAGGGGTAGGGGTAGGTTTAGGGTTATTGTTAGGGCTAGGGCTAGGGTTAGATTTAGGGTTAGGGGTAAGTATAGGGTTAGGGTTAGGGTTAGGTTAGGGTTAGGGTAAGAGTTAGGGGTAGGGTTAGGGTTAGGGTTAGGGTTAGGGGTAGGGGTAGGGGTAGGGTTAGGGTTAGGGTTAGGGTTGGGGTTGGGGTTAGGGTTAGGGGTAGGGTTAGGGTTAGGTTTATTGTTAAGGCTAGGGCTAGGGCTAGGGTTAGGGTTAGGGTTAGGGTTACCGTTAAGGGGTAGGGGTATGGTTAGCGTTAGTGTTAGGGTTACGGTTAGGGGTATTGTTAGGGTTAGGGTTATTGTTAGAGGTAGGGTTAGGATTAGAGTTAGGGTTAGGGTTACGGTTAAGGGTAGGGTTAGGGTTAGGATTAGGGTTAGGGGTAGGGTTAGGGTTAGGGTTAGGGTTAGCGTAAGGGGTAGGATTAGGGTTAGGTTTAGGGGTAGGTGTAGGGGTAGCGGTGGGTGTGGGTTAGGGTTAGGGGTATGGTTAGGGTTAGGGGCAGGGGTATTGTTAGGGTTAGGGGTAGGGGTAGGGGTAGGTTTAGGATTAGGGTTAGGGTTATTGTTAGGGCTAGGGCTAGGGTTAGGGTTAGGGGTAGGGGTTAGGGTTAGGGGTAGGGGTAGTTTTAGGGGTAGGGGTAGGGTTAGCGGTAGGGATTGGGGTAGGTGTAGGGATAGGTGTAGGTTTAGGGTTAGGATGAGGTTTATTGTTAGGGTTAGGGGTAGAGTTAGGGTTAGGGTTAGGCTTAGGGTTAGCGCTAGTGGTAGGGTTACAGTTAGGGTTAGGGCTATGGCTAGGGCTAGGGTTATGGTTAAGGTTATGGTTAGGGCTAGGGCTAGGTTTAGGGTTAGTGTTAGGGATATGTTTAGGGTAGGGTTAGGGTTAGGGTTAGGGCTAGGGGTAGGTTTAGGGTTAGGGGTAGCGTTAGGGGAAGAGTTAGGTTTAGGTGTAGGGTTAGTGTTAGAGTTAGGGTTAGGGTTACGGTTATGGGTAGGGTTAGGGTTAGGCTTAGGTTTAGGGTTAGGGTTAGGGTTAGGGTTAGGTTTAGAGTTAAGGGTAGGGTTAGGGTTAGGGTTTGGGTTAGAGTTAGGGGTAGGCTTAGGGTTAGGGTTAGGTTTAGGGACAGGGGTAGGGTTAGGGTTAGGGTTAGGGTTAGGGTTACAGTTAGGAGTAGGGTTAGGTTTAGTGTTAGTGTTAGGGTTAGGGGTAGCTTTAGGTGTAGGGTTCGGGTTAGGGGTAGGAGTAGGGTTGGGGTTAGGGTGACGGTTAGATTTAGGATTAGGCGTAGGGGTAGGGTTAGGGTTAGGGTTAGCGGTAGGGGTAGGGGTAGGGGTAGGGTTGGGTTAGGTTTAGGGTTAGGGCTAGCGCTAGGGTTATGGTTAGGTTTAGGTCCAGGGCTTGGGCTAGGGTTAGGGGTAGACTTAGGGTTAGGGTTGGGTTAGGGTTAGGGATAGTGTTAGGGGTAGGGTTAGGGTTAGCGATAGGGTTATGGTTAGGGTTAGGGTTAGGGCTAGGGTAGGGTTAGGGTTAAGGTTAGGGTTAGGGTTAGGGTTAGGATTAGGGTTAGGGTTAGGGGTAGGGTTAGGGTTAGGGCTAGGGCTAGGGTTAGGGTTAGGGTTAGTGGTAGGTTTAGGGTTAGGGGTAGGGGTAGGTTTAGGGGTAGGGGTAGGGGTAGGGTTAGGGTTAGGGTTAGGGGTAGGGGTAGGGCTAGGTTTAGGGTTAGGGTTAGGGTTAGGGGTAGGGTTAGGGTTAGGTTTACGGGTAGGGGTATGATTAGGGGTAGGGGTAGGGGTAGGGTTAGGGGTAGGGGTAGGGTTAGGGTTAGAGTTAGGGCTAGGGCTAGGGTTAGGGTTAGGGTTAGGGTTTTTGTTAGGGTTAGGGGTATGGTTAGGGGTAGGGGTAGGGGTAGGGTGAGGGTTAGGGGTAGGGGTAGGGGTAGGGGTAGATTTAGGGTTACATTTAGGGGTAGGGGTAGGGGTAGGGTTAGGTTTAGGGTTAGGGGTAGGTTTAGGGGTACGGTTAGGGTTAGGGTTAGGGGTAGGGTTAAGGTTAGGGTTAGGGTTAGGGTTAGGGTTAGGGTTAGGGTTAGGGGTAGATTTGGGGTTAGGATTAGGGTTAGGTTTAGGGGTAGGGTTAGCGTTGGCTGTAGGGATTGGGTTAGGGTTAGGGTTTCGGTTAGGGCTATAGTTAGGGTTAGAATTAGGATTAGTGGTAGGGTTAGGATTAGAGTTAGGGTTAGGGTTACGGTTAGGGGTAGGATTAGGGTTACGTTTAGGGGTAGGTGTAGGGGTAGCGGTGGGTGTAGGGTTAGAGTTAGGAGTAGGGTTAGGGTTAGGGGTAGGTGTAGGAGTAGAGGTAGTGTTAGGGTTAGGATTAGTGGTAGGGGTAGTGGTAGGGGTAGGGGTAGGGTTAGTGTTGGGTTTAGGCCTAGGGTTAGGGTTAGGGGTAGGGGTAGGGTAGGGTTATTCAGGGTGAGGTTTAGGGGTAGGGTTAGGGGTAGGTTTAAGGTTAGTGTTAGGGGTAGTGGTAGGGTTAGGGTTAGGGTTAGCGTTAGGTGTAGGTTTAGGGTTAGGGTTACGGTTACGGTTAGGGGTACAGTTAGCGTTAGCGTTAGGCTTAGGGGTAGGGGTAGGGTTAGAGTTAGGGTTAGGGTTACGTGTAGGGGTAGGGTTATGGGTAGGGGTAGGTGTAGGGGTAGGGTTAGAGTTAGGGTTAGAGTTAGGGTTAGGGTTAGGGTTAGGGTTAGAGTAAGGGTTAGTGGCAGGGGTATTGTTAGGGGTAGGGGTAGGGGTAGGGGTATGTTCAGGATTAGGGTTAGGATTAGGGTTAGGGTTAGTGTTAGGGTTATGGTTATTGTTAGGGCTAGGGCTAGGGTTAGGGTTAGGGGTAGGGTAGGGGTTAGGGTTAGGGGTAGGGGTAGGTTTAGGGGTAGGGGTAGGGTTAGGGGTAGGGATAGGTGTAGGGTAGGGGTAGGTGTAGGGTTAGGGTTAGGATTAGGGTTAGGCTTGTGGTTAGGGGTAGAGTTAGGGTTAGGGTTAGGCTTAGGGTTAGGGCTAGTGCTAGGGTTACAGTTAGGGTTAGGGCTATGGCTAGGGCTAGGGTTAGGGTTAAAGTTAGGGTTAGGGCTAGGGCTAGGTTTAGGGTTAGGGTTAGGGATAGGGTTAGGGGTAGGGTTAGGGTTAGGGGTAGGGTTAGGGTTAGAGGTAGCGTTAGGGGTACGGTTAGGGTTAGGGTAAGGGTTTGGGTTAGGGTTAGGGCTAGGGGTAGAGTTGGGGTTAGGGGTAGCGTTAGGGGAATGGTTAGGTTTAGGGGTAGGGTTAGGGTTTTAGTTAGGTTTAGGGTTACGGTTAGGGGTAGGGTTAGGTTTAGGGTTAGGTTTAGGGGTTGGGTTAGGGTTAGGGTTAGGTTTAGAGTTAAGGGTAGAGTTAGGGTTAGGTTTAGGGTTAGAGTTAGGCGTAGGGTTAGGGTTAGGGTTAGGGTTAGGGATAGGGGTAGGGTTAGGGTTAGGGTTAGGGTTAGGGGTAGAGTTAGAGGAAGGGTTAGGTTTAGGGGTAGGGTTAGGGTTAGAGTTAAGGGTAGGGTTAGGGTTAGGGATAGGGTTAGGGTTAGGAATAGGGTTAGGGTTAGGGGTAGTGGTAGCGGTAGGGGTAGGGTTAGGGGTAGGGGTAGGTGTAGGGGTAGGGGTAGGTTTAGCATTAGGGTTAGGATTACGGTTAGGGTTAGGGCTAGGGGTAGGTGTAAGTTAGAGGTTAGGGTTTGGGGTAGGGTTAGGGATAGGGTTAGGGGTAGGTGTAGGGGTAGGGGTAGGGATAGGGGTAGGGTTAGGGTTAGGGGTAGGGTTAGGGGTAGGATTAGGGTTGGGGTTGGGGTTAGGGTTAGGGGTAGGGTTAGGGTTAGGTTTAGGGTTAAGGCTAGGGCTAGGGTTAGGGTTAGGGTTAGCGTTAGGGTTACGGTTAAGTCGTAGGTGTAGAGTTAGGGTTAGGGTTAGGGTTTCAGTTAGGGTTATTGTTAGGGTTAGGGTTATTGTTAGGGGTAGGGTTAGGATTAGAGTTAGGGTTAGGGTTACGGTTAGGGGTAGGATTAGGGTTAGGTTTACGGGTAGGTGTAGGGGTAGCGGTGGGTGTAGGGTTAGGGTTAGGAGTAGGGTTAGGGTTACGGGTAGGTGTAGGAGTAGAGGTAGTGTTAGGGTTAGGGTTAGCGGTAGGGGTAGTGGTAGGGGTAGGGGTAGGGTTAGGGTTAGGGTTACGGTTAGGTTTATGGGTAGGTGTAGGGGTAGGGTTAGATTTAGGGTTAGGTTTAGTGGTAGGTGTAGGGGTAGGGGTAGGGTTAGGGCTAGGTGTAGGGGTAGCGTTAGGTGTAGGGTTAGCGTTAGGGGCAGGGTTAGGGGTAGGGTTAGGAGTAGGTGTAGGGTTAGGGTTAGGGTTGGGTTTAGGGGTATGGTTAGGGTTTGGAGTGGGGTTAGGGGTAGGGGTAGGGTTAGGGTTAGGGATATGGTTAGGGTTAGGGTTGGTGTTAGTGCTAGGGTTATGTTTAGGCTTAGGGCTAGCGTTAGGTGTAGGGTTAGGTTTAGGGTTAGGGTTAGGGGTAGGGATAGGGTTAGGGTTAGGGGTAGGGTTAGGGTTAGAGGTAGCATTAGGGGAATGGATAGGGTTAAGGTTAGGGGTAGGGTTAGGGTTAGGGTTAGGGGTAGGTTAAGGGTTAGGAGTAGCGTTAGGGGAAGGGTTAGGTTTATGGGTAGGCTTAGGGTTAGAGTTAGGGTTAGGGTTACGGTTAGGGGTAGGGTTAGGGCTAGTGCTATGGTTACAGTTAGGGTTAGGGCTAGGGCTAGGGCTAGGCTTAGGGTTAAAGTTAGGGTTAGGGCTAGGGCTAGGTTTAGGATTAGGGTTAGGGATAGGGTTAGGGGTAGGGTTAGGGGTAGGGGTAGGGTTAGGGTTAGATGTAGCGTTAGGGGTACGGTTAGGGTTAGGGTAAGGGTTTATGTTAGGATTAGAGCTAGGGCTAGGGTTGGGGTTAGGGGTAGCGTTAGGGGAATGGTTAGGTTTAGGGGCAGGGTTGGGGTTAGAGTTAGGGTTACGGTTATGGTTAGGGGTAGGGTTAGGGTTAGGGTTAGGTTTAGGGGTAGGGTTAGGGTTAGGGTTAGGTTTAGAGTTAAGGGTAGAGTTTAGTGGTAGGTGTAGTGGTAGTGGTAGGGTTAGGGCTAGGTGTAGGGGTAGCGTTAGGTGTAGGGTTAGCGTTAGGGGTAGGGGTAGGGTTAGGGTTAGGGGTAGGTGTAGGGTTAGGGTTAGGGTTGGGTTTAGGGGTAGGGTTAGGGTTTGGAGTGGGGTTAGGGGTAGGGGTAGGTTTAGGGTTAGTGATATGGTTAGGGTTAGGGTTGGTGTTAGTGCTAGGGTTAGGTTTAGGGTTAGGGTCAGCGTTAGGTGTAGGGTTAGGTTTAGGGTTAGGGTTAGGGGTAGTGATAGGGTTAGGGTTAGGGGTAGGGTTAGGGTTAGAGGTAGCGTTAGGGGAATGGATAGGGTTAAGGTTAGGGGTAGGGTTAGGGTTAGGGTTAGGGGTAGGGGTAGGTTAATGGTTAGGAGTAGCGTTAGGGGAAGGGTTAGTTTTACGGGTAGGGTTAGGGGTAGAGTTAGGGTTACGGTTAGGGGTAGGGTTAGGATTAGGGTTAGGGGTAGGGTTAGGGTTAGGGTTAGAGTTAGGGGTAGGGTTAGGGTTAGGGTTAGGGGTAGGGTTAGGGTTAGGTTTAAGGTTAGGGTTAGGGTAAGCGTTAGGGGTAGGGTTAGGGTTAGAATTAGGGTTACGGTTAGGGTTAGGGGTAGTGTTAGGGTTAGGGTTAGCGTTAGGGGTAGGGTTAGGGTTAGGGTAAGGGTTAGCGTTAGAGTTAGAGGTAGAGTTAGGGTTAGGGTTAGGGTTAGGTTTAGGGTTAGGGTGAGGGGTAGCTTTAGGGGTTGGGTTAGGTTTAGGGTTAGGGGTAGGGGTAGCTTTATGGTTAGGGTTAGGTTTAGGGTTAGGGGAAGGGTGAGGGGTAGGGTTAGGGTTAGGGTAACGGTTAGGGTTAGGATTAGGGGTAGGTGTAGGGTTAGGGTTAGGGTTAGCGGTACTGGTAGGGGTAGGGGTAGGGTTAGGGGTAGGGTTAGGGTTAGGGTTAGGCTTAGGGTTTGGACTAGCGGTACGGGTAGGGGTAGGGGTAGGGTTAGGGTTAGGGTTAGGGTTAGGTTTAGGACTAGGGCTTGGTTTAGGGTTAGGTGTAGAGTTTGGGTTTGGGGTAGGGTTAGGGTTAGGCGTAGGTTTAGGGCTAGCGCTATGGTTAGTGTTAGGTTTAGGGCTAGGGCTTGGGTTAGGGTCAGTGGTAGAGTTAGGGTTAGGGTTAGGGGTAGGGGTACTGTTACGGTTAGGGTTAGGGTTAGGGTAGGGTTAGGTTTAGGGTTAGGGTTAGGGTTAGGATTAGTGGTAGCGGTAGGGTTAGGGTTAGGGGTAGGGATAGGGTTAGGGTTAGGGGTAGGTTTAGGATTAGGGTTAGGATTAGGGTTAGGGTTAGGGGTAGGGGTAGGGTTAGGGGTAGGGCTAGGGTTAGGGTTAGGGTTAGGTTTAGAGTTAGGGGTAAGGTAAGGGTTAGGGTTTGGTGTAGGGTTAGGGGTAGGGTTAGGGTTAGGTTTAGGAGTAGGGGTAAGGGTAGGGATACGGTTAGGGTAAGGGGTAGGGTTAGGGTTAGGGTTAGGGTTAGGGTTAGAGTAAGGTTTAGTGGCAGGGGTATTGTTAGGGGTAGGGGTAGGGGTAGGGGTATGTTCAGGATTAGGGTTAGGATTAGGGTTAGGGTCAGTGTTAGGGTTATGGTTATTGTTAGGGCTAGGGCTAGGGTTAGGGTTAGGGGTAGGGGTAGGGGTTAGGTTTAGGGGTAGGGGTAGGTTTAGGGGTAGGGGTAGTGTTATGGGTAGGGATAGGTGTAGGGTAGGGGTAGGTGTAGGGTTAGGGTTAGGATTAGGTTAGGCTTGTGGTTAGGGGTAGAGTTAGGGTTAGGTTTAGGCTTAGGGTTAGGGCTAGTGCTAGGGTTACAGTTAGGGTTAGGGCTATGGCTAGGGCTAGGGTTAGGGTTAAAGTTAGGGTTAGGGCTAGGGCTAGGTTTAGGATTAGGGTTAGGGATAGGGTTAGGGGTAGGGTTAGGGTTAGGGGTAGGGTTAGGGTTAGAGGTAGCGTTAGGGGTATGTTTAGGGTTAGGGTAAGGGTTTGGGTTAGGGTTAGGGCTAGGGGTAGAGGTGGGGTTAGGGGTAGCGTTAGGGGAATGGTTAGGTTTAGGGGTAGGGTTAGGGTTATAGTTAGGGTTAGGGTTACGGTTAGGGGTAGGGTTAGGTTTAGGGTTAGGTTTAGGGGTTGGGTTAGGGTTAGGGTTAGGTTTAGAGTTAAGGGTAGAGTTAGGGTTAGGTTTAGGGTTAGAGTTAGGCGTAGGGTTAGGGTTAGGGTTAGGGTTAGGGATAGGGGTAGGGTTAGGGTTAGGGTTAGGGTTAGGGGTAGAGTTAGGGGAAGGGCTAGGTTTAGGGGTAGAGTTAGGGTTAGAGTTAAGGGTAGGGTTAGGGTTAGGGATAGGGTTAGGGTTAGGAATAGGGTTAGGGTTAGGGGTAGTGGTAGCGGTAGGGGTAGGGTTAGGGGTAGGGGTAGGTGTAGGGGTAGGGGTAGGTTTAGCATTAGGGTTAGGATTAGGGTTAGGGTTAGGGCTAGGGGTAGGTGTAAGTTAAAGGTTAGGGTTTGGGGTAGGGTTAGGGATAGGGTTAGGGGTAGGTGTAGGGGTAGGGGTAGGGATAGGGGTAGGGTTAGGGTTAGGGGTAGGGTTAGGGGTAGGATTAGGGTTGGGGTTGGGGTTAGGGTTAGGGGTAGGGTTAGGGTTAGGTTTAGGGTTAAGGCTAGGGCTAGAGTTAGGGTTAGGGTTAGCGTTAGGGTTACGGTTAATTCGTAGGTGTAGAGTTAGGGTTAGGG
The DNA here is from genome assembly GCA_024803745.1 of Megascapheus bottae. Lineage (NCBI taxonomy): Eukaryota > Metazoa > Chordata > Mammalia > Rodentia > Geomyidae > Megascapheus > Megascapheus bottae. Next base: position 51,074 of record JANJXV010000791.1, on the reverse strand, counting down.
TTAGGGTTTCAGTTAGGGTTATTGTTAGGGTTAGGGTTATTGTTAGGGGTAGGGTTAGGATTAGAGTTAGGGTTAGGGTTACGGTTAGGGGTAGGATTAGGGTTAGGTTTAGGGGTAGGTGTAGGGGTAGCGGTGGGTGTAGGGTTAGGGTTAGGAGTAGGGTTAGGGTTACGGGTAGGTGTAGGAGTAGAGGTAGTGTTAGGGTTAGGGTTAGCGGTAGGGGTAGTGGTAGGGGTAGGGGTAGGGTTAGGGTTAGGGTTAGGGTTAGGTTTATGGGTAGGTGTAGGGGTAGGGGTAGATTTAGGGTTAGGTTTAGTGGTAGGTGTAGGGGTAGGGGTAGGGTTAGGGCTAGGTGTAGGGGTAGCGTTAGGTGTAGGGTTAGCGTTAGGGGCAGGGTTAGGGGCAGGGTTAGGAGTAGGTGTAGGGTTAGGGTTAGGGTTGGGTTTAGGGGTATGGTTAGGGTTTGGAGTGGGGTTAGGGGTAGAGGTAGGGTTAGGGTTAGGGATATGGTTAGGGTTAGGGTTGGTGTTAGTGCTAGGGTTAGGTTCAGGCTTAGGGCTAGCGTTAGGTGTAGGGTTAGGTTTAGGGTTAGGGTTAGGGGTAGGGATAGGGTTAGGGTTAGGGGTAGGGTTAGGGTTAGAGGTAGCGTTAGGGGAATGGATAGGGTTAAGGTTAGGGGTAGGGTTAGGGTTAGGGTTAGGGGTAGGTTAAGGGTTAGGAGTAGCGTTAGGGGAAGGGTTAGGTTTACGGGTAGGCTTAGGGTTAGAGTTAGGGTTAGGGTTACGGTTAGGGGTAGGGTTAGGGCTAGTGCTATGGTTACAGTTAGGGTTAGGGCTGGGGCTAGGGCTAGGCTTAGGGTTAAAGTTAGGGTTAGGGCTAGGGCTAGGTTTAGGGTTAGGGTTAGGGATAGGGTTAGGGGTAGGGTTAGGGGTAGGGGTAGGGTTAGGGTTAGATGTAGCGTTAGGGGTACGGTTAGGGTTAGGGTAAGGGTTTATGTTAGGATTAGAGCTAGGGCTAGGGTTGGGGTTAGGGATAGCGTTAGGGGAATGGTTAGGTTTAGGGGTAGGGTTAGGGTTAGAGTTAGGGTTACGGTTATGGTTAGGGGTAGGGTTAGGGTTAGGGTTAGGTTTAGGGGTAGGGTTAGGGTTAGGGTTAGGTTTAGAGTTAAGGGTAGAGTTTAGTGGTAGGTGTAGTGGTAGGGGTAGGGTTAGGGCTAGGTGTAGGGGTAGCGTTAGGTGTAGGTTTAGGGTTAGGGTTACGGTTATGGTTAGGGGTACAGTTAGCGTTAGCGTTAGGCTTAGGGGTAGGGGTAGGGTTAGAGTTAGGGTTAGGGTTACGTGTAGGGTTAGGGTTATGGGTAGGGGTAGGTGTAGGGGTAGGGTTAGGGTTATGGTTAGAGTTAGGGTTAGGGTCAGGGTTAGGGTTAGAGTAAGTGTTAGTGGCAGGGGTATTGTTAGGGGTAGGGGTAGGGGTAGGGGTATGTTCAGGATTAGGGTTAGGATTAGGGTTAGGGTTAGTGTTAGGGTTATGGTTATTGTTAGGGCTAGGGCTAGGGTTAGGGTTAGGGGTAGGGTAGGGGTTAGGGTTAGGGGTAGGGGTAGGTTTAGGGGTAGGGGTAGGGTTAGGGGTAGGGATAGGTGTAGGGTAGGGGTAGGTGTAGGGTTAGGGTTAGGATTAGGGTTAGGCTTGTGGTTAGGGGTAGAGTTAGGGTTAGGGTTAGGCTTAGGGTTAGGGCTAGTGCTAGGGTTACAGTTAGGGTTAGGGCTATGGCTAGGGCTAGGGTTAGGGTTAAAGTTAGGGTTAGGGCTAGGGCTAGGTTTAGGGTTAGGGTTAGGGATAGGGTTAGGGGTAGGGTTAGGGTTAGGGGTAGGGTTAGGGTTAGAGGTAGCGTTAGGGGTACGGTTAGGGTTAGGGTAAGGGTTTGGGTTAGGGTTAGGGCTAGGGGTAGAGTTGGGGTTAGGGGTAGCGTTAGGGGAATGGTTAGGTTTAGGGGTAGGGTTAGGGTTTTAGTTAGGGTTAGGGTTACGGTTAGGGGTAGGGTTAGGTTTAGGGTTAGGTTTAGGGGTTGGGTTAGGGTTAGGGTTAGGTTTAGAGTTAAGGGTAGAGTTAGGGTTAGGTTTAGGGTTAGAGTTAGGCGTAGGGTTAGGGTTAGGGTTAGGGTTAGGGATAGGGGTAGGGTTAGGGTTAGGGTTAGGGTTAGGGGTAGAGTTAGGGGAAGGGTTAGGTTTAGGGGTAGGGTTAGGGTTAGAGTTAAGGGTAGGGTTAGGGTTAGGGATAAGGTTAGGGTTAGGAATAGGGTTAGGGTTAGGGGTAGTGGTAGCGGTAGGGGTAGGGTTAGGGGTAGGGGTAGGTGTAGGGGTAGGGGTAGGTTTAGCATTAGGGTTAGGATTACGGTTAGGGTTAGGGCTAGGGGTAGGTGTAAGTTAGAGGTTAGGGTTTGGGGTAGGGTTAGGGATAGGGTTAGGGGTAGGTGTAGGGGTAGGGGTAGGGATAGGGGTAGGGTTAGGGTTAGGGGTAGGGTTAGGGGTAAGATTAGGGTTGGGGTTGGGGTTAGGGTTAGGGGTAGGGTTAGGGTTAGGTTTAGGGTTAAGGCTAGGGCTAGGGTTAGGGTTAGGGTTAGCGTTAGGGTTACGGTTAAGTCGTAGGTGTAGAGTTAGGGTTAGGGTTAGGGTTTCAGTTAGGGTTATTGTTAGGGTTAGGGTTATTGTTAGGGGTAGGGTTAGGATTAGAGTTAGGGTTAGGGTTACGGTTAGGGGTAGGATTAGGGTTAGGTTTACGGGTAGGTGTAGGGGTAGCGGTGGGTGTAGGGTTAGGGTTAGGAGTAGGGTTAGGGTTACGGGTAGGTGTAGGAGTAGAGGTAGTGTTAGGGTTAGGGTTAGCGGTAGGGGTAGTGGTAGGGGTAGGGGTAGGGTTAGGGTTAGGGTTACGGTTAGGTTTATGGGTAGGTGTAGGGGTAGGGGTAGATTTAGGGTTAGGTTTAGTGGTAGGTGTAGGGGTAGGGGTAGGGTTAGGGCTAGGTGTAGGGGTAGCGTTAGGTGTAGGGTTAGCGTTAGGGGTAGGGTTAGGGGTAGGGTTAGGAGTAGGTGTAGGGTTAGGGTTAGGGTTGGGTTTAGGGGTATGGTTAGGGTTTGGAGTGGGGTTAGGGGTAGGGGTAGGGTTAGGGTTAGGGATATGGTTAGGGTTAGGGTTGGTGTTAGTGCTAGGGTTAGGTTTAGGCTTAGGGCTAGCGTTAGGTGTAGGGTTAGGTTTAGGGTTAGGGTTAGGGGTAGGGATAGGGTTAGGGGTAGGGGTAGGGTTAGGGTTAGAGGTAGCATTAGGGGAATGGATAGGGTTAAGGTTAGGGGTAGGGTTAGGGTTAGGGTTAGGGGTAGGTTAAGGGTTAGGAGTAGCGTTAGGGGAAGGGTTAGGTTTATGGGTAGGCTTAGGGTTAGAGTTAGGGTTAGGGTTACGGTTAGGGGTAGGGTTAGGGCTAGTGCTATGGTTACAGTTAGGGTTAGGGCTAGGGCTAGGGCTAGGCTTAGGGTTAAAGTTAGGGTTAGGGCTAGGGCTAGGTTTAGGATTAGGGTTAGGGATAGGGTTAGGGGTAGGGTTAGGGGTAGGGGTAGTGTTAGGGTTAGATGTAGCGTTAGGGGTACGGTTAGGGTTAGGGTAAGGGTTTATGTTAGGATTAGAGCTAGGGCTAGGGTTGGGGTTAGGGGTAGCGTTAGGGGAATGGTTAGGTTTAGGGGCAGGGTTGGGGTTAGAGTTAGGGTTACGGTTATGGTTAGGGGTAGGGTTAGGGTTAGGGTTAGGTTTAGGGGTAGGGTTAGGGTTAGGGTTAGGTTTAGAGTTAAGGGTAGAGTTTAGTGGTAGGTGTAGTGGTAGGGGTAGGGTTAGGGCTAGGTGTAGGGGTAGCGTTAGGTGTAGGGTTAGCGTTAGGGGTAGGGGTAGGGTTAGGGTTAGGGTTAGGGGTAGGTGTAGGGTTAGGGTTAGGGTTGGGTTTAGGGGTAGGGTTAGGGTTTGGAGTGGGGTTAGGGGTAGGGGTAGGTTTAGGGTTAGTGATATGGTTAGGGTTAGGGTTGGTGTTAGTGCTAGGGTTAGGTTTAGGGTTAGGGTCAGCGTTAGGTGTAGGGTTAGGTTTAGGGTTAGGGTTAGGGGTAGTGATAGGGTTAGGGTTAGGGGTAGGGTTAGGGTTAGAGGTAGCGTTAGGGGAATGGATAGGGTTAAGGTTAGGGGTAGGGTTAGGGTTAGGGTTAGGGTTAGGGGTAGGTTAATGGTTAGGAGTAGCGTTAGGGGAAGGGTTAGTTTTACGGGTAGGGTTAGGGGTAGAGTTAGGGTTACGGTTAGGGGTAGGGTTAGGATTAGGGTTAGGGGTAGGGTTAGGGTTAGGGTTAGAGTTATGGGTAGGGTTAGGGTTAGGGTTAGGGGTAGGGTTAGGGTTAGGTTTAAGGTTAGGGTTAGGGTAAGCGTTAGGGGTAGGGTTAGGGTTAGGATTAGGGTTACGGTTAGGGTTAGGGGTAGTGTTAGGGTTAGGGTTAGCGTTAGGGGTAGGGTTAGGGTTAGGGTAAGGGTTAGCGTTAGAGTTAGAGGTAGAGTTAGGGTTAGGGTTAGGGTTAGGTTTAGGGTTAGGGTGAGGGGTAGCTTTAGGGGTTGGGTTAGGTTTAGGGTTAGGGGTAGGGGTAGCTTTATGGTTAGGGTTAGGTTTAGGGTTAGGGGAAGGGTGAGGGGTAGGGTTAGGGTTAGGGTAACGGTTAGGGTTAGGATTAGGGGTAGGTGTAGGGTTAGGGTTAGGGTTAGCGGTACTGGTAGGGGTAGGGGTAGGGGTAGGGGTAGGGTTAGGGTTAGGGTTAGGCTTAGGGTTTGGACTAGCGGTACGGGTAGGGGTAGGGGTAGGGTTAGGGTTAGGGTTAGGGTTAGGTTTAGGACTAGGGCTTGGTTTAGGGTTAGGTGTAGAGTTTGGGTTTGGGGTAGGGTTAGGGTTAGGCGTAGGTTTAGGGCTAGCGCTATGGTTAGTGTTAGGTTTAGGGCTAGGGCTTGGGTTAGGGTCAGTGGTAGAGTTAGGGTTAGGGTTAGGGGTAGGGGTACTGTTACGGTTAGGGTTAGGGTTAGGGTAGGGTTAGGTTTAGGGTTAGGGTTAGGGTTAGGATTAGTGGTAGCGGTAGGGTTAGGGTTAGGGGTAGGGATAGGGTTAGGGTTAGGGGTAGGTTTAGGATTAGGGTTAGGATTAGGGTTAGGGTTAGGGGTAGGGGTAGGGTTAGGGGTAGGGCTAGGGTTAGGGTTAGGGTTAGGTTTAGAGTTAGGGGTAAGGTAAGGGTTAGGGTTTGGTGTAGGGTTAGGGGTAGGGTTAGGGTTAGGGTTAGGTTTAGGAGTAGGGGTAAGGGTAGGGATACGGTTAGGGTAAGGGGTAGGGTTAGGGTTAGGGTTAGGGTTAGGGTTAGAGTAAGGGTTAGTGGCAGGGGTATTGTTAGGGGTAGGGGTAGGGGTAGGGGTATGTTCAGGATTAGGGTTAGGATTAGGGTTAGGGTCAGTGTTAGGGTTATGGTTATTGTTAGGGCTAGGGCTAGGGTTAGGGTTAGGGGTAGGGGTAGGGGTTAGGTTTAGGGGTAGGGGTAGGGGTAGGGTTATGGGTAGGGATAGGTGTAGGGTAGGGGTAGGTGTAGGGTTAGGGTTAGGATTAGGTTAGGCTTGTGGTTAGGGGTAGAGTTAGGGTTAGGTTTAGGCTTAGGGTTAGGGCTAGTGCTAGGGTTACAGTTAGGGTTAGGGCTATGGCTAGGGCTAGGGTTAGGGTTAAAGTTAGGGTTAGGGCTAGGGCTAGGTTTAGGATTAGGGTTAGGGATAGGGTTAGGGGTAGGGTTAGGGTTAGGGGTAGGGTTAGGGTTAGAGGTAGCGTTAGGGGTATGTTTAGGGTTAGGGTAAGGGTTTGGGTTAGGGTTAGGGCTAGGGGTAGAGGTGGGGTTAGGGGTAGCGTTAGGGGAATGGTTAGGTTTAGGGGTAGGGTTAGGGTTATAGTTAGGGTTAGGGTTACGGTTAGGGGTAGGGTTAGGTTTAGGGTTAGGTTTAGGGGTTGGGTTAGGGTTAGGGTTAGGTTTAGAGTTAAGGGTAGAGTTAGGGTTAGGTTTAGGGTTAGAGTTAGGCGTAGGGTTAGGGTTAGGGTTAGGGTTAGGGATAGGGGTAGGGTTAGGGTTAGGGTTAGGGTTAGGGGTAGAGTTAGGGGAAGGGTTAGGTTTAGGGGTAGAGTTAGGGTTAGAGTTAAGGGTAGGGTTAGGGTTAGGGATAGGGTTAGGGTTAGGAATAGGGTTAGGGTTAGGGGTAGTGGTAGCGGTAGGGGTAGGGTTAGGGGTAGGGGTAGGTGTAGGGGTAGGGGTAGGTTTAGCATTAGGGTTAGGATTAGGGTTAGGGTTAGGGCTAGGGGTAGGTGTAAGTTAAAGGTTAGGGTTTGGGGTAGGGTTAGGGATAGGGTTAGGGGTAGGTGTAGGGGTAGGGGTAGGGATAGGGGTAGGGTTAGGGTTAGGGGTAGGGTTAGGGGTAGGATTAGGGTTGGGGTTGGGGTTAGGGTTAGGGGTAGGGTTAGGGTTAGGTTTAGGGTTAAGGCTAGGGCTAGAGTTAGGGTTAGGGTTAGCGTTAGGGTTACGGTTAATTCGTAGGTGTAGAGTTAGGGTTAGGGTTAGGGTTTCAGTTAGGGTTATTGTTAGGGTTAGGGTTATTGTTAGGGGTAGGGTTAGGATTAGAGTTAGGGTTAGGGTTACGGTTAGGGGTAGGATTAGGGTTAGGTTTACGGGTAGGTGTAGGGGTAGCGGTGGGTGTAGGGTTAGGGTTAGGAGTAGGGTTAGGGTTACGGGTAGGTGTAGGAGTAGAGGTAGTGTTAGGGTTAGGGTTAGCGGTAGGGGTAGTGGTAGGGGTAGGGGTAGGGTTAGGGTTAGGGTTAGGGTTAGGTTTATGGGTAGGTGTAGGGGTAGGGGTAGATTTAGGGTTAGGTTTAGTGGTAGGTGTAGGGGTAGGGGTAGGGTTAGGGCTAGGTGTAGGGGTAGCGTTAGGTGTAGGGTTAGCGTTAGGGGCAGGGTTAGGGGTAGGGTTAGGAGTAGGTGTAGGGTTAGGGTTAGGGTTGGGTTTAGGGGTATGGTTAGGGTTTGGAGTGGGGTTAGGGGTAGGGGTAGGGTTAGGGTTAGGGATATGGTTAGGGTTAGGGTTGGTGTTAGTGCTAGGGTTAGGTTCAGGCTTAGGGCTAGCGTTAGGTGTAGGGTTAGGTTTAGGGTTAGGGTTAGGGGTAGGGATAGGGTTAGGGTTAGGGGTAGGGTTAGGGTTAGAGGTAGCGTTAGGGGAATGGATAGGGTTAAGGTTAGGGGTAGGGTTAGGGTTAGGGTTAGGGGTAGGTTAAGGGTTAGGAGTAGCGTTAGGGGAAGGGTTAGGTTTACGGGTAGGCTTAGGGTTAGAGTTAGGGTTAGGGTTACGGTTAGGGGTAGGGTTAGGGCTAGTGCTATGGTTACAGTTAGGGTTAGGGCTGGGGCTAGGGCTAGGCTTAGGGTTAAAGTTAGGGTTAGGGCTAGGGCTAGGTTTAGGGTTAGGGTTAGGGATAGGGTTAGGGGTAGGGTTAGGGGTAGGGGTAGGGTTAGGGTTAGATGTAGCGTTAGGGGTACGGTTAGGGTTAGGGTAAGGGTTTATGTTAGGATTAGAGCTAGGGCTAGGGTTGGGGTTAGGGATAGCGTTAGGGGAATGGTTAGGTTTAGGGGTAGGGTTAGGGTTAGAGTTAGGGTTACGGTTATGGTTAGGGGTAGGGTTAGGGTTAGGGTTAGGTTTAGGGGTAGGGTTAGGGTTAGGGTTAGGTTTAGAGTTAAGGGTAGAGTTTAGTTGTAGGTGTAGTGGTAGGGGTACGGTTAGGGCTAGGTGTAGGGGTAGCGTTAGGTGTAGGGTTAGCGTTAGGGGTAGGGGTAGGGTTAGGGTTAGTGTTAGGGGTAGGTGTAGGGTTAGGGTTAGGGTTGGGTTTAGGGGTAGGGTTAGGGTTTGGAGTGGGGTTAGGGGTAGGGGTAGGTTAATGGTTAGGAGTAGCGTTAGGGGAAGGGTTAGTTTTACGGGTAGGGTTAGGGGTAGAGTTAGGGTTACGGTTAGGGGTAGGGTTAGGATTAGGGTTAGGGGTAGGGGTAGGGTTAGGGTTAGGGTTAGAGTTAGGTGTAGGGTTAGGGTTAGGGTTAGGGTTAGGGGTAGGGTTAGGGTTAGGTTTAAGGTTAGGGTTAGGGTAAGCGTTAGGGGTAGGGTTAGGGTTAGGATTAGGGTTACGGTTAGCTTAGGGGTAGTGTTAGGGTTAGGGTTAGCGTTAGGAGTAGGGTTAGGGTTAGGGTAAGGGTTAGCGTTAGAGTTAGAGGTAGAGTTAGGGTTAGGGTTAGGGTTAGGTTTAGGTTTAGGGTTAGGGGTAGCTTTAGGGGTTGGGTTAGGTTTAGGGTTAGGGGTAGGGGTAGCTTTATGGTTAGGGTTAGGTTTAGGGTTAGGGGCAGAGTGAGGGGTAGGGTTAGGGTTAGGGTAACGGTTAGGGTTAGGATTAGGGGTAGGTGTAGGGTTAGGGTTAGGGTTAGCGGTACTGGTAGGGGTAGGGGTAGGGGTAGGGGTAGGGTTAGGGTTAGGGTTAGGCTTAGGGTTTGGACTAGCGGTACGGGTAGGGGTAGGGGTAGGGTTAGGGTTAGGGTTAGGGTTAGGTTTAGGACTAGGGCTTGGTTTAGGGTTAGGTGTAGAGTTTGGGTTTGGGGTAGGGTTAGGGTTAGGCGTAGGTTTAGGGCTAGCGCTATGGTTAGTGTTAGGTTTAGGGCTAGGGCTTGGGTTAGGGTCAGTGGTAGAGTTAGGGTTAGGGTTAGGGGTAGGGGTACTGTTACGGTTAGGGTTAGGGTTAGGGTAGGGTTAGGGTTAGGGTTAGGGTTAGGATTAGTGGTAGCGGTAGGGTTAGGGTTAGGGGTAGGGATAGGGTTAGGGGTAGGGGTAGGTTTAGGATTAGGGTTAGGATTAGGGTTAGGGTTAGGGGTAGGGGTAGGGTTAGGGGTAGGGCTAGGGTTAGGGTTAGGGTTAGGTTTAGAGTTAGGGGTAAGGTAAGGGTTAGGGTTTGGTGTAGGGTTAGGTTAGGGTTAGGGTTAGGGTTAGGGTTAGGGTTAGGTTTAGGAGTAGGGGTAAGGGTAGGGATACGGTTAGGGTTAGGGGTAGGGTTAGGGTTAGGGTTAGGGTTAGGGGTAGGGTTAGGGTTAGGGGTTAGGGTTAGGGTTAGGTGTAGGGTTAGGGTTAGAGGTAGCGTTAGGGGTACGGTTAGGGTTAGGATAAGGGTTTGGGTTAGGGTTAGGGCTAGGGGTAGAGTTGGGGTTAGGGGTAGCGTTAGGGGAATGGTTAGGTTTAGGGGTAGGGTTAGGGTTATAGTTAGGGTTAGGGTTACGGTTAGGGGTAGGGTTAGGTTTAGGGTTAGGTTTAGGGGTTGGGTTAGGGTTAGGGTTAGGTTTAGAGTTTAGGGTAGAGTTAGGGTTAGGTTTAGGGTTAGAGTTAGGCGTAGGGTTAGGGTTAGGGTTAGGGTTAGGGATAGGGGTAGGGTTAGGGTTAGGGTTAGGGTTAGGGGTAGAGTTAGGGGAAGGGTTAGGTTTAGGGGTAGGGTTAGGGTTAGAGTTAAGGGTAGGGTTAGGGTTAGGGATAGGGTTAGGGTTAGGAATAGGGTTAGGGTTAGGGGTAGTGGTAGCGGTAGGGGTAGGGTTAGGGGTAGGGGTAGGTGTAGGGGTAGGGGTAGGTTTAGCATTAGGGTTAGGATTAGGGTTAGGGTTAGGGCTAGGGGTAGGTGTAAGTTAAAGTTTAGGGTTTGGGGTAGGGTTAGGGATAGGGTTAGGGGTAGGTGTAGGGGTAGGGGTAGGGATAGGGGTAGGGTTAGGGTTAGGGGTAGGGTTAGGGGTAGGATTAGGGTTGGGGTTGGGGTTAGGGTTAGGGGTAGGGTTAGGGTTAGGTTTAGGGTTAAGGCTAGGGCTAGGGTAGGGTTAGGGTTAGCGTTAGGGTTACGGTTAAGTCGTAGTTGTAGAGTTAGGGTTAGGGTTAGGGTTTCAGTTAGGGTTATTGTTAGGGTTAGGGTTATTGTTAGGGGTAGGGTTAGGATTAGAGTTAGGGTTAGGGTTACGGTTAGGGGTAGGATTAGGGTTAGGTTTAGGGGTAGGTGTAGGGGTAGCGGTGGGTGTAGGGTTAGGGTTAGGAGTAGGGTTAGGGTTACGGGTAGGTGTAGGAGTAGAGGTAGTGTTAGGGTTAGGGTTAGCGGTAGGGGTAGTGGTAGGGGTAGGGGTAGGGTTAGGGTTAGGGTTAGGGTTAGGTTTATGGGTAGGTGTAGGGGTAGGGGTAGATTTAGGGTTAGGTTTAGTGGTAGGTGTAGGGGTAGGGGTAGGGTTAGGTCTAGGTGTAGAGGTAGCGTTAGGTGTAGGGTTAGCGTTAGGGGTAGGGTTAGGGGTAGGGTTAGGAGTAGGTGTAGGGTTAGGGTTAGGGTTGGGTTTAGGGGTATGGTTAGGGTTTGGAGTGGGGTTAGGGGTAGGGGTAGGGTTAGGGTTAGGGATATGGTTAGGGTTAGGGTTGGTGTTAGTGCTAGGGTTAGGTTTAGGCTTAGGGCTAGCGTTAGGTGTAGGGTTAGGTTTAGGGTTAGGGTTAGGGGTAGGGATAGGGTTAGGGTTAGGGGTAGGGTTAGGGTTAGAGGTAGCGTTAGGGGAATGGATAGGGTTAAGGTTAGGGGTAGGGTTAGGGTTAGGGTTAGGGGTAGGTTAAGGGTTAGGAGTAACGTTAGGGGAAGGGTTAGGTTTACGGGTAGGCTTAGGGTTAGAGTTAGGGTTAGGGTTACGGTTAGGGGTAGGGTTAGGGCTAGTGCTATGGTTACAGTTAGGGTTAGGGCTAGGGCTAGGTTTAGGGTTAGGGTTAGGGATAGGGTTAGGGGTAGGTTTAGGGGTAGGGGTAGGTGTAGGGGTAGGCGTAGGTTTAGCATTAGGGTTAGGATTAGGGTTAGGGTTAGGTCTAGGGGTAGGTGTAAGTTAAAGGTTAGGGTTTGGGGTAGGGTAAGGGATAGGGCTAGGGGTAGGTGTAGGTGTAGGGGTAGGGATAGGGGTAGGGTTAGGGTTAGGGGTAGGGTTAGGGGTAGGATTAGGGTTGGGGTTGGGGTTAGGGTTAGGGGTAGGGTTAGGGTTAGGTTTAGGGTTAAGGCTAGGGCTAGGCTTAGGGTTAGGGTTAGCGTTAGGGTTACGGTTAAGTCGTAGGTGTAGAGTTAGGGTTAGGGATAGGGTTACAGTTAGGGTTATTGTTAGGGTTAGGGTTATTGTTAGGGGTAGGGTTAGGATTAGAGTTAGGGTTAGGGTTACGGTTAGGGGTAGGATTAGGGTTAGTTTTAGGGGTAGGTGTAGGGGTAGCGGTGGGTGTAGGGTTAGTGTTAGGAGTAGGGTTAGGGTTAGGGGTAGGTGTAGGAGTAGAGGTAGTGTTAGGGTTAGGGTTAGCGGTATGGGTAGGGGTAGGGGTAGGGGTAGGGTTAGTGTTGGGTTTAGGGCTAGGGTTAGGGTTAGGGGTAGGGGTAGGGCTAGGGTTATTCAGGGTGAGGTTTAGGGGTAGGGTTAGGTGTAGGTTTAGGGTTAGTGTTAGGGATAGGGGTAGGGTTAGGGTTAGGGTTAGGGTTAGGGGTAGAGTTAGGGGAAGGGTTAGGTTTAGGGGTAGGGTTAGGGTTAGAGTTAAGGGTAGGGTTAGGGTTAGGGATAGGGTTAGGGTTAGGAATAGGGTTAGGGTTAGGGGTAGTGGTAGCGGTAGGGGTAGGGTTAGGGGTAGGGGTAGGGGTAGGGGTAGGGGTAGGTTTAGCATTAGGGTTAGGATTAGGGTTAGGGTTAGGGCTAGGGGTAGGTTTAAGTTAAAGGTTAGGGTTTGGGGTAGGGTTAGGGATAGGGTTAGGGGTAGGTGTAGGGGTAGGGGTAGGGATAGGGGTAGGGTTAGGGTTAGGGGTAGGGTTAGGGGTAGGATTAGGGTTGGGGTTGGGGTTAGGGTTAGGGGTAGGGTTAGGGTTAGGTTTAGGGTTAAGGCTAGGGCTAGGGTAGGGTTAGGGTTAGCGTTAGGGTTACGGTTAAGTCGTAGTTGTAGAGTTAGGGTTAGGGTTAGGGTTTCAGTTAGGGTTATTGTTAGGGTTAGGGTTATTGTTAGGGGTAGGGTTAGGATTAGAGTTAGGGTTAGGGTTACGGTTAGGGGTAGGATTAGGGTTAGGTTTAGGGGTAGGTGTAGGGGTAGCGGTGGGTGTAGGGTTAGGGTTAGGAGTAGGGTTAGGGTTACGGGTAGGTGTAGGAGTAGAGGTAGTGTTAGGGTTAGGGTTAGCGGTAGGGGTAGTGGTAGGGGTAGGGGTAGGGTTAGGGTTAGGGTTAGGGTTAGGTTTATGGGTAGGTGTAGGGGTAGGGGTAGATTTAGGGTTAGGTTTAGTGGTAGGTGTAGGGGTAGGGGTAGGGTTAGGTCTAGGTGTAGAGGTAGCGTTAGGTGTAGGGTTAGCGTTAGGGGTAGGGTTAGGGGTAGAGTTAGGAGTAGGTGTAGGGTTAGGGTTAGGGTTGGGTTTAGGGGTATGGTTAGGGTTTGGAGTGGGGTTAGGGGTAGGGGTAGGGTTAGGGTTAGGGATATGGTTAGGGTTAGGGTTGGTGTTAGTGCTAGGGTTAGGTTTAGGCTTAGGGCTAGCGTTAGGTGTAGGGTTAGGTTTAGGGTTAGGGTTAGGGGTAGGGATAGGGTTAGGGTTAGGGGTAGGGTTAGGGTTAGAGGTAGCGTTAGGGGAATGGATAGGGTTAAGGTTAGGGGTAGGGTTAGGGTTAGGGTTAGGGGTAGGTTAAGGGTTAGGAGTAACGTTAGGGGAAGGGTTAGGTTTACGGGTAGGCTTAGGGTTAGAGTTAGGGTTAGGGTTACGGTTAGGGGTAGGGTTAGGGCTAGTGCTATGGTTACAGTTAGGGTTAGGGCTAGGGCTAGGTTTAGGGTTAGGGTTAGGGATAGGGTTAGGGGTAGGTTTAGGGGTAGGGGTAGGTGTAGGGGTAGGCGTAGGTTTAGCATTAGGGTTAGGATTAGGGTTAGGGTTAGGTCTAGGGGTAGGTGTAAGTTAAAGGTTAGGGTTTGGGGTAGGGTAAGGGATAGGGCTAGGGGTAGGTGTAGGTGTAGGGGTAGGGATAGGGGTAGGGTTAGGGTTAGGGGTAGGGTTAGGGGTAGGATTAGGGTTGGGGTTGGGGTTAGGGTTAGGGGTAGGGTTAGGGTTAGGTTTAGGGTTAAGGCTAGGGCTAGGCTTAGGGTTAGGGTTAGCGTTAGGGTTAGGGTTAAGTCGTAGGTGTAGAGTTAGGGTTAGGGATAGGGTTACAGTTAGGGTTATTGTTAGGGTTAGGGTTATTGTTAGGGGTAGGGTTAGGATTAGAGTTAGGGTTAGGGTTACGGTTAGGGGTAGGATTAGGGTTAGTTTTAGGGGTAGGTGTAGGGGTAGCGGTGGGTGTAGGGTTAGTGTTAGGAGTAGGGTTAGGGTTAGGGGTAGGTGTAGGAGTAGAGGTAGTGTTAGGGTTAGGGTTAGCGGTATGGGTAGGGGTAGGGGTAGGGGTAGGGTTAGTGTTGGGTTTAGGGCTAGGGTT
>JANJXV010000791.1:27500-32500 GCA_024803745.1 Megascapheus bottae | reverse complement strand
GTAGGGTTAGGGTTTGGAGTGCGGTTAGGGGTAGGGGTAGGGGTAGGGTTAGGGTTAGGGATATGGTTAGGGTTAGGAATATTGTTAGGGTTAGGGTTGGTGTTAGTGCTAGGGTTAGGTTTAGGGTTAGGGTTAGCGTTAGGTGTAGGGTTATGTTTAGGGTTAGGGGTAGGGATAGGTTTAGGGTTAGGGAAATGGTTAGGGTTAGAGGTAGTGTTAGGGGAATGGATAGGGTTAAGATTAGGGGTAGGGTTAGGGTTAGGGTTAGGGTTAGGTTAAGGGTTAGGAGTAGCGTTAGGGGAAGGGTTAGGTTTACGGGTAGGGTTAGGGGTAGAGTTAGGGTTCGGGTTACGGTTAGGGGTAGGGTTAGGATTAGGGTTAGGGGTAGGGGTAGGGTTAGGGTTAGAGTTAGGGGTAGGGTTAGGGTTAGGGGTAGGGGTAGGGTTAGGTTTAAGTTTAGGGTTAGGGTAAGCGTTAGGGGTAGGGGTAGGGTTAGGGTTAGGATTAGGGTTAGGGTTAGGGGTAGGGGTAGTGTTATGGTTAGGGTTAGCGTTAGGGGTAGGGTTAGGGTTAGGGTAAGGGTTAGCGTTAGAGTTAGAGGTAGGGTTAGGGTTAGGGTTAGGGTTAGGTTTAGGGTTAGGGTTAGGGGTAGCTTTAGGGGTTGGGTTAGGTTTAGGGTTAGGGGTAGGGGTAGCTTTATGGTTAGGGTTAGGTTTAGGGTTAGGGGAAAGGTGAGGGGTAGGGTTAGTGTTAGGGTAACGGTTAGGGTTAGGATTAGGGGTAGGTGTAGGGTTAGTTTAGGGTTAGCGGTACTGGTAGGGGTAGGGGTAGGGGTAGGGGTAGGGTTAGGGTTAGGGTTAGGCTTAGGGTTTGGACTAGCGGTACGGGTAGGGGTAGGGGTAGGGTTAGGGTTAGGGTTAGGGTTAGGTTTCGGACTAAGGCTTGGTTTAGGGTTAGGTGTAGAGTTAGTGTTTGGGGTAGGGTTATGGGTAGGCGTAGGTTTAGGGCTAGCGCTAGTGTTAGTGTTAGGTTTAGGGCTAGGGCTTGGGTTAGGGTCAGTGGTAGAGTTAGGGTTAGGGTTATGGTTAGGGGTACTGTTAGGGTTAGGGTTAGGGTTAGGTTAGGGTTAGGGTTAGGGTTAGGGTTAGGATTAGTGGTAGCGGTAGGGTTAGGGTTAGGGGTAGGGATAGGGTTAGGTGTAGGGGTAGGTTTAGGATTAGGGTTAGGATTAGGGTTAGGGTTAGGGTTTGGTGTAGGGTTAGGGGTAGGGCTAGGATTAGGGTTAGGGTTAGGTTTAGGAGTAGGGGTAAGGGTAGGGATACGGTTAGGGTTAGGGGTAGGGTTAGGGTTAGGGTTATGGTTGGGGTTGGGGTTAGGGTTAGGGCTAGTTTTGTGTTAGGGGTAGGGTTAAGGCTAGGGCTAGGGTTAAGGTTAGGTTTAGGACTACGGTTAGGTTTAGAGTTAGGGTTACCTTTAGGGGTAGGGGTAGGGTTAGGTTTAGGATAGGGTTACGGTTAGGGGTATTGTTAGGGTTATTGATAGGGGTAGGGTTAGGATTAGAGTTACGGTTAGGGTTACGGTTAGGGGTAGGGTTAGGGTTAGGTTTAGGGGTAGGGTTAGGGCTAGAGTTAGGGGTAGGGTTAGGGTTAGGTTTATGGGTAGGTGTAGGGGTAGGGGTGGGTGTAGGATTAGGGTTAGGGTTAGGGTTAGAGGCAGGTTTAGGGGTAGAGGCAGGGTTAGGTTTAGGGTTAGGAGTAGGGGTAGGGGTAGTGGTAGGGGTAGGGGTAGGGTTAGGGTTAGTGTTAGATATAGGGTTAGGGTTATGGTTAGGGCTAGGGCTAGGATTAGGGTTAGGGTTAGAGTTAGGACTAGGGCTAGGATTAGGATTACGGTTAGGGTTAGGGCTAGGGCTAGGGTTAGGGTTAGGGGTAGGGGTAGGGTTAGGGTTAGGGGTAGGGTTAAGGGTAGGGTTAGGCGTAGGGGTAGGGTTAGGGTTAGAGTAAGGGGTATGGGTAGGGGTAGGGGTAGGTTTAGATTTACGGTTAGGGTTAGGGGTAGAGTTAGGGGTAGGTTTAGGTTTAGGGTTAGGGGTAGTGTTAGGGTTAGGGTTAAGGGTAGGGTTAAGGTTAGGGTTAGGGTTAGGGGTTGGGTTAGGGTTAGGGATAGGGTTAGGGGTAGGGGTGGGGTTAGGGTTAGAGTTAGGGTTAGGGTTACGTTTAGGGGTAGGGTTAGGTTTAGGGTTAGGTTTAGGGGTCGGATTCGGGTTAGGGTTAGGGTTAGAGTTAGGGTTAGAGTTAGGGTTAGGTTAGGGTTAGTGGCAGGGGTATTGTTAGGGTTAGGGTTAGTGGTAGGGGTAGAGGTAGGGGTAGGTTTAGGATTAGGGTTAGGATTAGGGTGAGGGTTAGGGTTAGGGTTAGGGTTATTGTTAGGGCTAGGGCTAGGGTTAGGTTTAGGGGTAGGGGTAGTGGTTAGGGTTAGGGTTAGGGTTAGGGGTAGGGGTAGGTGTAGGTTTATGTGTAGGGGTAGGGGTAGGGGTAAGTGTAGGGTTAGGGATAGAATTATGGTTAGGGTTAGGGTTATGGGTATGGTTAGGGTTAGGGGTAGAATTAGGGGAAGGGTTAGGTTTAGGGGTAGGGTTAGGGTTAGAATTAGGGTTAGGGTTACGGTTAGGGTTATTGTTAGGGACAGGGTTAGGGTTAGGGGTAGGGTTAGGGTTAGGGTTAGGGTTAGTGGTAGCGGTAGGGGTAGGGTAGGGGTAGGGGTAGGTGTAGGGGTAAGGGTAGGTTTAGAATTAGAGTGAGGATTAGGCTTAGGGTTAGGGTTAGGTGTAGGGTTAAGGTAAGGGTTAGGGTTTGGGGTAGGGTTAAGGGTAAAGTTTTGGGTAGGGTTAGGGTTAGGGTTAGGGGTAGGGGTAGGGGTAGGGATATTGGTAGGGATAGGGTTAGGGTTTAGGGTTAGGGTTAGGGGTAGGGGTAGGGGTAGGGATAGTGGTAGGGATAGGGTTAGGGGTAGGGTTAGGGTTAGGGTTAGGGTTAGGGGTAGGGTTGGGGTTGGGGTTAGGGTTAGGGTTAGGGTTAGGGGTAGCGTCAGGGTTAGGTTTAGGGTTAAGTCTAGGGCTAGGGTTGGGTTAGGGTTAGGGTTAGGCTTACCGTTAAGTGGAAGGGGTAGGGTTAGGGTTACGGTTAGGGGTATTGTTCGGGTTAGGGTTATTGTTAGGGGTAGGGTTAGGATTAGAGTTTGGGTTAGGGTTACGGTTAGGGGTAGGGTTAGGGTTAGGATTAGAGTGGGGGAGGGTTAGGGTTAGGGTTAGGGGTAGGATTAGGGTTAGGGTTATTGTAAGGGCTAGGGCTAGGTTTAATGTTAGGGTTAGGGGTAGGGGTTAGGGTTCGGGGTAGTTGCAGGTTTAGGGGTAGGGGTAGGGTTAGGGGTAGGGATTGGTGTAGGTGTAGGGGTAGCGGTGGGTGTAGGGTTAGGGTTAGAGGTAGGGTTAGGGTTAGGGGCAGGTGTAGAGGTAGAGGTAGGGTTAGAGTTAGGGTTAGCAGTAGGGGTAGAGGTAGGGGTAGGTGTAGGGTTAGGGTTAGGGTTAGGGCTAGGGTGAAGGTTAGGGGTAGGGGTAGGGGTAGGGTGAGATTTAGGGTTTGGGTTAGGGGTAGGGATTGGGGTAGGTGTAGGGGTAGGTGTAGGTTTAGGATTAGGGTTAGGGTTATTGTTAGGGCTAGGGTTAGGGTTAGGGTTAGGGGTAGGGGTAGGGGTTAGGTTTACGGGTAGGGGTAGGTTTAGGGGTAGGGGTAGGGTTAAGGGTAGGGATTGGGGTAGGTGTAGGGGTAGGTGTAGGTTTAGGGTTAGGATTAGGGTTAGGATTAGGGTTAGGGGTAGAATTAGGGTTAGGGTTAGGCTTAGGGTTAGCGCTAGTGCTAGGGTTTCAATTAGGGTTAGGGCTATGGCTAGGGCTAGGGTTAGGTTAAGGTTAGGGTTAGGGCTAGGGCTTGGTTTAGAGTTAGGGTTAGGGATAGGTTTAGGGGTAGGTTTAGGGTTAGGGTTAGAGTTAGGGTTCGAGGTAGCGTTAGGGGTAGGTTTAGGGTTAGGGTTAGGGTTTGGGTTAGGGTTAGGGCTAGAGGTAGGTTTAGGGTTAGGGGTAGCGTTAGGGGAAGAGTTAGGTTTAGGTGTAGTGTTCGGGTTAGAGTTAAGGTTAGGGTTATGGTTAGGGGTAGGGTTAGGGTTAGGGTTAGGGTTAGGTTTAGGTTTAGGGGTAGGGTTCGGGTAGGGTTAGGTTTAGAGTTAAGGGTAGGGTTAGGGTTAGGGTTAGAGTTAGAGTTAGGGGTAGTCTTATTGTTAGGGTTAGGGTTAGGGATAGGGGTAGAGTTAAGGTTAGGTTTAGGGTAAGCGTTAGGGTTAGCGTTAGGGGTAGGATTAGGTTTAGGTTTAGGGTTACGGTTAGGAGTAGGGTTAGGTTTAGGGTTAGGGTTACGGTTACGGTTAGGTTTAGGGTTAGTGTTAGGGTTAGGAGTAACTTTAGGTGTAGGGTTCGGGTTAGGGGTAGGGGTAGGGTTGGGGTTAGGGTGACGGTTAGGTTTAGGATTAGGCGTAGGGGTAGGGTTAGGGTTAGGGTTAGCGGTAGGGGTAGGGGTAGGGGTAGGGTTGGGTTAGGTTTAGGGTTAGGGCTAGCGCTAGGGTTATGGTTAGGTTTAGGACTAGGGCTTGGGCTAGGGTTAGGGGTAGACTTAGGGTTAGGGTAGGGTTAGGGTAGTGTTAGGTGTAGGGTTAGGGTTAGCGGTAGGGTTAGGGTTAGGGTTAGGGTTAGGGCTAGGGCTAGGGTAGGGTTAGGGTTAGGGTTAGGTGTCGGGTTACGGTAAGGGTTACGATTAGTGTTAGGGTTAGGGGTAGGGTTAGGGTTAGGGTTAGGTCTAGGGCTAGGGTCAGGGTTAGGGGTAGGGGTAGGATTAGGGTTAGGGGTAGAGTTAGTGTTAGGGGTAGGCGTAGGGTTAGGGTTAGGGTTAGGG
>JANJXV010000791.1:0-25000 GCA_024803745.1 Megascapheus bottae | reverse complement strand
GTTAGGTTTAGCCTTAGGGTTAGGATTAGGGTTAGGGTTTTAGGGTTAGCTTTCGGGTTACAGTTAGGGTTAGGAATAGGGGTAGGCTTAACCTTAGGAGTAGGGTTAGGGTCAGGGTTAAGGTTAGGGTTAGGGGTAGTGGTAGGGTTAGGGGTAGGGGTACGTGTATGGTTAGGGTTAGAATTACCGTTAGGGTTAGGCTTATAGGTAGAGTTAGGGTTAGGGTTAGGCTTAGGGTTAGGGCTAGGGCTAGGGGTAGAGTTAGGGTTAGAGCTATGGCTATGGCTAGGGTTAGGGTTAAGTTTAGGGTTAGGGCTAGGGCTAGGGTTGGGTTAGGATTAGGGTTAGAGTTAGCGTTAGGGGTAGGGTTAGGGTTAGGGTTAGGGGTAGGGGTAGGGGTAGGGGTAGGCCTGGTGTAGGGGTAGCGGTAGGTGTAGGATTAGGGTTAGGGTTAGGGTTAGGTGTAGGGTAGGGTTAGGGTTAGGGTTAGGGTTAGGGGTAGGTGTAGGGTTAGGGTTAGGGTTAGGTTCAGGGGTAGGTCTAGGGGTAGGGGTAGAGGTAGGGTTAGGGCTAGGTGTAGGGGTAGTGGTAGGTGTAGGCTTAGGGTTAGGGGTAGGGGTAGGGGTAGGGTTAGGGCTAGGTGTAGGGGTAGCGGTAGGTGTAGGGTTAGGGTTAGGGTTAGGGTTAGGGGTAGGGGGAGGGCTAGGGGTAGGGTTAGCGTTAGGGTTAGGGGTAGGGGTAGGTTTAGGGTTATGGTTGGGTTTAGGGGTAGGGTTAGGGTTTGGAGTAGGGTTAGGGACAGGGGTAGTGTTAGGGTTAGGGTTATGGTTAGGGTTAGCGTTGGGGTTAGGGCTAGGGTTAGCTTTAGGTTTAGGGTTAGCGTTAGGTGTCGGGTTTGGTTTAGGGTTAGGGTTAGGGGTCGGGGTAGGGTTAGGGTTAGGGTTAGGGTTAGTGGTAGCGTTTGGGGAATGGTTAGGGTTAGGGTTAGGGGTAGGGTTAGGGTTAGGGTTAGGGTTAGGATTAGTGGCAGGTGTATTGTTAGGGTTTGGGGTAGGGGTAGTGGTAGGGGTAGGTTTAGGATTATGGATAGGATTAGGGTTAGGGTTAGTGTTATTGTTAGGGCTTGGGCTAGGGTTAGGGTTAGGGTTAGGGGTAAGGTTAGGGTTAGGGTTAGGGTTAGGTTAGGGTTAGGGTAAGAGTTAGGGGTAGGGTCAGGTTAGGGTTAGGGTTAATGGCAGGGGTATTGTTAGGGTTAGGGGTAGGGTTAGGGGTAGGTTTAGTGTTTGAGTTAGGGGTAGGGTTAGGGGTATGGTTAGGTGTATGGTAGGGTTAGGGTTAGGTTTAGGGTTAGGGTTAGGGCTAGGGCTAGGGTTAGGGTTAGGGCTAGGGTTAGGGTTAGGTTTAGTGCTAGGGCTAGGTTAAGGGTTAGGTTTAGGGTTAGGGTTAGGATTAGGGTTAGGGTTTTAGTGTTAGGGTTCGGGTTACAGTTAGGGTTAGGGATTGGGGTAGGGTTAGCGTTAGGAGTAGGGTTAGGGTTAGGGTTAGGGTTAGGGGTAGGGGTAGGGTTAGGGTTAGGGTTAGGCTTAGGCTTAGGGTTAGGGCTAATGCTAGGGTTACAGTTAGGGTTAGAGCTATGGCTATGGCTAGGGTTAGGGTTAAGTTTAGGGTTAGGGCTAGGGCTAGGTTTAGGGTTAGTTTTAGGGTTAGGTTAGGGTTATGGGTAGCTGTAGGGGTAGGGGTAGGTTTAGGGTTAGGTTTAGGGATAGGGGTAGGGGTAGGGTTAGGGCTAGGTGTAGGGGTAGCGGTAGGTGTAGGGTTAGGGTTAGGGTTAGGGTTAGGGTTAGGGGTAGGGTTAGGGTTAGGTTTTGGTTTAGGGTTAGGGATAGGTGTAGGGTTAGGGTGAGAGTTGGGTTTAGGGTTAGGTTTAGGTTTTGGAGTAGGGTTAGGGTTGGGGTAGGTTTAGGGTTAGGGTTATGGTTAGGGTTAGGGTTGGGGTTAGGGCTAGGGTTAGGTTTAGGTTTAGGGTTAGCGTTAGGAGTCGGGTTAGGTTTAGGGTTATGGTTAGGGGCAGGTGTAGGGTTAGGGTTAGGGTTAGGGTTAGAGGTACCTTTAGGGGAATGGTTAGGGTTAGGGGTAGGGGTAGGGTTAGGTTTTGTGTTAGGGGTAGGTTTAGGTTTAGGGGTAGCGTTATGGGAAGGGTTAGGTTTAGGGGTAGGGTTAGGGTTAGAGTTAGGGTTAGGGTTACGATTAGGGGTTTGGTTAGGGTTAGGGTTAGGCTAGGGTGAGAGTAAAGGGTATGGTTAGGGTTAGGGGTAGGGGTAGGGGTAGGGGTAGGGGTAAGGTAAGGGTTAGGGTTTGGGTAGGGTTAGGGGTAGGGTTAGGGGTAGGGTTAGGGTTAGGGTTAGGTCTAGGGGTAGGGGTTAGGGTTAGGGTTAGGGTTAGGGTTAGAGTTAGGGGTAGGGTTAGGGTTAGGTTTAGGGGTAGGGTTAGGGTTAGGTTTAAGGTTAGGGTTAGGGTAACCGTTAGGGGTAGGGTTAGGGTTAGAGTTAGGGTTATAGTTAGGGGTAGGGGTAGGGGTAGGGTTAGGGTTAGGGGTAGGGGTAGGGTTGCGGTTAGGGTTAGGGTTAGAGTTAGCGTTAGGGGTAGGGTTAGGGTTAGGGTTAGGATTAGGGTTAGGGTTAAAGTTAGGGGTAGGGTTAGGGTTAGGTGTAGGGTTAAGGGTAGGATTAGGTTTAGGGGTAGGGGTAGGGGTAGCTTTAGGGGTAGGGTTAGATTTAGGGTTAGGGGTAAGGTTAGGGGTAGGGTTAGGGTTAGGGTTAGGGTTAGGGTTAGGCCTAGGGCTAGGGTTAGGGTTAGGGCTAGGGTTAGGGTTAGGTTTAGTGCTAGGGCTATGTTAAGGGTTAGGTTTAGGGTTAGGGTTAGGATTAGGGTTAGGGTTTTAGTGTTAGGGTTCGGGTTACAGTTAGGGTTAGGGATAGGGGTAGGGTTAGCGTTAGGAGTAGGGTTAGGGTTAGGGTTAGGGTTAGGGTTAGGGGTAGGGGTAGGGGTAGGGTTAGGGTTAGGGTTAGGCTTAGGGTTAGGGCTAGGCTAGGGTTACAGTTAGGGTTAGAGCTATGGCTATGGCTAGGGTTAGGGTTACGTTTAGGTTTAGGGCTAGGGCTTGGTTTAGGGTTAGTTTTAGGGTTATGTTAGGGTTATGGGTAGGTGTAGGGGTAGGGGTAGGTTTAGGGTTAGGTTTAGGGGTAGGGGTAGGGGTAGGGTTAGGGCTAGGGGTAGGGGTAGCGGTAGGTGTAGGGTTAGGGTTAGGGTTAGGGTTAGGGTTAGGGGTAGGGGTAGGTTTAGGGTTAGGTTTAGGTTTAGGGTTAGGTGTAGGTGTAGGTTTAGGGTGAGGGTTGGGGTTTAGGGGTAGGTTTAGGGTTTGGAGTAGGGTTAGGGTTGGGGTAGGTTTAGGGTTAGGGTTATGGTTAGGGTTAGGGTTGGGGTTAGGGCTAGGGTTAGGTTTAGGTTTAGGGTTAGCATTAGGAGTCGGGTTAGGTTTAGGGTTATGGTTAGGGGTAGGTGTAGGGTTAGGGTTAGGGTTAGGGTTAGAGGTAGCTTTAGGGGAATGGTTAGGGTTAGGGGTAGGGGTAGGGTTAGGGTTTGGGTTAGGGGTAGGTTTAGGTTTAGGGGTAGCGTTATGGGAAGGGTTAGGTTTAGGGGTAGGGTTAGGGTTAGAGTTAGGGTTAGGGTTACGATTAGCGGTTTGGTTAGGGTTAGGGTTATGCTAGGGTTAGAGTTAAGGGTAGGGTTAGGGGTAGGGGTATGGGTAGGGGTAGGGGTAAGGTAAGGGTTAGGGTTTGGGTAGGGTTAGGGGTAGGTTTAGGGGTAGGGTTAGGGTTAGAGTTAGGGGTAGGGTTAGGGTTAGGTTTAGGGGTAGGGTTAGGGTTAGGTTTAAGGTTAGGGTTAGGGTAACCGTTAGGGGTAGGGTTAGGGTTAGAGTTAGGGTTATAGTTAGGGGTAGGGGTAGGGGTAGGGTTAGGGTTAGGGTTAGGGGTAGGGTTGCGGTTAGGGTTAGGGTTAGAGTTAGCGTTAGGGGTAGGGTTAGGGTTAGGGTTAGGATTAGGGTTAGGGTTAAAGTTAGGGGTAGGGTTAGGGTTAGGTGTAGGGTTAAGGGTAGGATTAGGTTTAGGGGTAGGGGTAGGGGTAGCTTTAGGGGTAGGGTTAGATTTAGGGTTAGGGTTAAGGTTAGGGGTAGGGTTAGGGTTAGGGTTAGGGTTAGGGTTAGGCCTAGGGCTAGGGTTAGGGTTAGGGCTAGGGTTTGGGTTAGATTTAGTGCTAGGGCTAGGTTAAGGGTTAGGTTTAGGGTTAGGGTTAGGATTAGGGTTAGGGTTAGGGTTTTAGTGTTAGGGTTCGGGTTACAGTTAGGGTTAGGGATAGGGGTAGGGTTAGCGTTAGGAGTAGGGTTAGGGTTCGGGTTAGGGTTAGGGTTAGGGGTAGGGTTAGGGTTAGGGTTAGGCTTAGGGTTAGGGCTAGGGCTAGGGTTACAGTTAGGGTTAGAGCTATGGCTATGGCTAGGGTTAGGGTTAAGTTTAGGGTTAGGGCTAGGGCTAGGTTTAGGGTTAGTTTTAGGGTTAGGTTAGGGTTATGGGTAGGTGTAGGTGTAGGGGTAGGTTTAGGGTTAGGTTTAGGGGTAGGGGTAGGGGTAGGGTTAGGGCTAGGGGTAGGGGTAGCGGTAGGTGTAGGGTTAGGGTTAGGGTTAGGGTTAGGGTTAGGGGTAGGGGTAGGGGTAGGGTTAGGGTTAGGTTTAGGTTTAGGGTTAGGGGTAGGTGTAGGTTTAGGGTGAGGGTTGGGGTTTAGGGGTAGGTTTAGGGTTTGGAGTAGGGTTAGGGTTGGGGTAGGTTTAGGGTTAGGGTTATGGTTAGGGTTAGGGTTGGGGTTAGGGCTAGGGTTAGGTTTAGAGTTAGCGTTAGGAGTCGGGTTAGGTTTAGGGTTATGGTTAGGGGTAGGTGTAGGGTTAGGGTTAGGGTTAGGGTTAGAGGTAGCTTTAGGGGAATGGTTAGGGCTAGGGGTAGGGGTAGGGTTAGGGTTTGGGTTAGGGGTAGGTTTAGGTTTAGGGGTAGCGTTATGGGAAGGGTTAGGTTTAGGGGTAGGGTTAGGGTTAGAGTTAGGGTTAGGGTTACGGTTAGGGGGTAGGTTTAGGGTTAGGGTTAGCGTTAGGGGTAGGGTTAGGGTTAGAGTTAAGGGTAGGGTTAGGGTTAGGGTGAGGGTTACGATTAGGGGTAGGGTTAGGGTTAGGATTAGGGTTAGGGGTAGGGTTAGGGTTAGGGTTAGTGGCAGGGGTATTGTTAGGGTTAGGGTTAGGGGTAGGTTTAGGATTAGGATTAGGGTTAGGTTTAGGGTTAGGGTTAGGATTATTGTTAGGGCTAGGGATAGGGTTAGGGGTTAGGGTTAGGGTTAGGGCTAGTGCTAGGGTTACAGTTAGGGTTAGAGCTCTGGCTATGGCTAGGGTTATGGTTAAGTTTAGGGTTAGGGCTAGGGCTAGGTTTATGGTTAGTGTTAGTGTTAGGGTTAGCGTTATGGGTAGGTGTAGGGGTAGGGGTAGTTTTAGGGTTAGGTTTAGGGGTACGGTTAGGGGTAGGGGTAGGGGTAGGGTTAGGGCTAGGTGTAGGGGTAGCGGTAGGTGTAGGGTTAGGGTTAGGGTTAGGGTTAGGGTTAGGGGTAGGGGTAGGGATAGGTTTGGGGTAAGGGTTAGGGTTACGTATAGGGGTAGGGTTAGGGTTAGGGTTAGGGGTAGGGTTAGGGTTAGGGTTAGGTTTAGGGTTAGAGTTAGGGTTAGAGTTAGGGTTAGGGTTAGGGTTAGTGGCAGGGGTATTGTTAGGGTTAGGGTTAGGGGTAGGTGTAGGGGTAGGTTTAGGATTAGGATTAGGGTTAGGTTTAGGGTTAGGGTTAGGATTATTGTTAGGGCTAGGGATAGGGTTAGGGGTAGGGGTAGGGGTTAGGGTTAGGAGTAGTGGTAGGGGTAGGGGTAGGGGTAGGTTTATGGGTAGAGGTAGGGGTAGGTTTAGTGGTAGGTGTAGGGTTAGGTTTAGAATTAGGGTTAGGGTTAGGGTTAGGGTTAGGGTTAGGTGTAGAGTTAGGGGAAGGGTTAGGTTTAGGGGTAGGGTTAGGGTTAGAGTTAGAGTTAGGGTTACGGTTAGGGGGTAGGTTTAGGGTTAGGGTTAGCGTTAGGGGTAGGGTTAGGGTTAGAGTTAAGGGTAGGGTTAGGGTTAGGGTGAGGGTTACGATTAGGGGTAGGGTTAGGGTTAGGATTAGGGTTAGGGGTAGGGTTAGGGTAGGGTTAGAGTTAAGGGTAGGGTTAGGGTTAGGGTTTGGTTTAGGGGTAGGGGTAGGGGTAAGGTAAGGGTTAGGGTTTGGGGTAGGGTTAGGGGTAGGGTTAGGGGTAGGGTTAGGGTTAGGTTTAGGTCTAGGGGTAGGGGTAGGGATAGGGGTAGGGTTAGGGTTAGGTGTAGGGTTAGGGTTAGGGTTATGGTTGGGGTTGGGGTTAGGGTTAGGGGTAGGGGTAGGGGTAAGGTAAGGGTTAGGGTTTGGGGTAGGGTTAGGGGTAGGGTTAGGGGTAGGGTTAGGGTTAGGTTTAGGTCTAGGGGTAGGGGTAGGGATAGGGGTAGGGTTAGGGTTAGGTGTAGGGTTAGGGTTAGGGTTAGGGTTGGGGTTGGGGTTAGGGTTAGGGGTAGGGTTAGGGTTAGGTTTAGGGTTAAGGCTAGGGCTAGGGTTAGGGTTAGGATTAGGGTTAGCAGTATGGGTAGGGGTAGGGGTAGGGGTAGGGTTAGGGTTAGGGTTAGGGTTACGGTTAGGGGTATTGTTAGGGTTAGGGTTATTGTTAGGGGTAAGGTTAGGATTAGAGTTAGGGTTAGGGTTAGGGTTAGGGTTAGGGTTAGCGCTAGTGCTAGGGTTACAGTTAGGGTTAGGTCTATGGCTAGGGCTAGGGTTATGGCTAAGGTTAGGGTTAGGGCTAGGGCTAGGTTTAGGGTTAGGGTTAGGGATAGGTTTAGGGGTAGGGTTAGGGTTAGGGTTTGGATTTGGGTTACGGCTAGGGGTAGGTTTAGGGTTAGGGGTAGAGTTAGGGGAAGAGTTAAGTTTAGGTGTAGGGTTAGGGTTAGAGTTAGGGTTAGGGTTACGGTCAGGGGTAGGGTTAGGGTTAGGCTTAGGTTTAGGGGTAGGGTTAGGGTTAGGGTTAGGTTTAGAGTTAAGGGTAGGGTTAGGGTTAGGGTTTGGGTTAGAGTTAGGGGTAGGCTTAGGGTTAGGGTTAGGGTTAGGGATAGGGGTAGGGTTAGGGTTAGGGTTAGGGTTAGGGTTAGGGTTACAGTTAGGAGTATGGTTAGGTTTAGGGTTAGGGTTACGGTTAAGGGTAGGTTTAGTATTAGGGTTAGGGGTAGGGGTAGCTTTAGGTGTAGGGTTCGTGTTAGGGGTAGGGGTAGGGTTGGGGTTAGGGTGACGGTTAGGTTTAGGATTAGGCGTAGGAGTAGGGTTAGGGTTAGGGTTAGCGGTAGGGGTAGGGGTAGGGGTAGGGTTGGGTTAGGTTTAGTGTTAGGGCTAGCGCTAGTGTTATGGTTAGGTTTAGGACTAGGGCTTGGGCTAGGGTTAGGGGTAGACTTAGGGTTAGGGTTGGGTTAGAGTTAGGGATAGTGTTAGGGATAGGGTTAGGGTTAGGGTTAGGGTTAGGGCTAGGGTAGGGTTAGGGTTAGGGTTAGGGTTAGGATTAGGGTTAGGGTTAGGGGTAGGTTTAGGGTTAGGGGTAGGGGTAGGGGTAGGGGTAGGGGTAGGGTTAGGGTTAGGGTTAGGGGTAGGGTTAAGGTTAGGGTTATGGTTAGGGTTAGGGGTAGGGTTAGGGGTAGGGTTAGGGGTAGGTGTAGGTTTGGGTTAGGGTTAGGGTTAGGTTTAGGGGTAGGGTTAGCGTTGGCTGCAGGGTTAGGGTTAGGGTTTGGGTGTCGGTTAGGTGTATTGTTAGGGTTAGGATTAGGGTTAGTGGTAGGGTTAGGGCTAGAGTTAGGGTTAGGGTTAGGGTTAGGGTTAGTGTTAGGGTTACAGTTAGGGGTAGGGGTAGGGTTAGGTGTAGGGTTGGGGTTAGGGGTAGGGTTAAGATTAGGGTTAGGGTTAGGGTTAGGGTTAGGGGTAGGGGTATGGTTAGGGTTAGGGTTAGGGTTAGATTTGGGGTTAGGGTTAGGGTTAGGTTTAGGGGTAGGGTTAGCGTTGGCTGTAGGGATAGGGTTAGGGTTAGGGTTTCGGTTAGGGGAATAGTTAGGGTTAGAATTAGGGTTAGTGGTAGGGTTAGGGTTAGAGTTAGGGTTAGGGTTATGGTTAGGGGTAGGTTTAGGATTAGGGCTAGGGTTAGGGGTAGGGTTAGGGTTAGGGTTAGTGTTAGAGTAAGAGTTAGGGGTAGGGTTAGGGTTAGGGTTAGGGTTAG
This sequence comes from Megascapheus bottae, assembly GCA_024803745.1. Lineage (NCBI taxonomy): Eukaryota > Metazoa > Chordata > Mammalia > Rodentia > Geomyidae > Megascapheus > Megascapheus bottae. The sequence goes on along the minus strand of JANJXV010000791.1, from coordinate 16,560 downwards.
GGTTAGTGGCAGTGGTATTGTTAGGGTTAGGGGTAGGGGTAGGGGTAGGGGTAGGTTTAGGATTAGGGATAGGATTAGGGTTAGGTTTAGGGTTATAGTTAGGGCTAGGGCTAGGGTTAGGGTTAGGGTTAACTGTAAGGGTACGGTTAGGGTTAGGTAAGGGTTAGGGTAAGAGTTATGGGTAGGGTTAGGGTTAGGGTTAGGATTAGGGTTAGTGGGTTAGGGTTAGGGTTAGGGTTAGGGTTAGGGTTAGGGTTAGGGGTAGATTTGGGGTTAGGGTTATGGTTAGGTTTAGGGGTAGGGTTAGCGTTGGCTGTAGGGATAGGGTTAGGGTTAGGGTGTCGCTTACGGGTATTGTTAGGGTTAGGGTTAGGGTTAGGGATAGTGTTAGGGTTAGAGTTAGGGGTAGGTTTAGCGTTAGGGTTAGGGTTATGGGTAGGGGTAGGGTTAAGGTTAGGTTTAGGGTTAGGGTTCGGTTAGGGGTATTGTTAGGGTTAGGGTTAGGGGTAGGGGTAGATTTTGGATTTGGGTTAAGGTTAGGTTTAGGGGTAGGGTTAGCGTTGTCTGTAGGGATATGGTTAGGGTTAGGGTTTCGTTAGGGATATAGTTAGGGTTAGAATTAGGGTTAGTGATAGTGTTAGGGTTAGAGTTATGGTTAGGGTTACGGTTAGGGGTAGGTTTAGGGTTAGGGCTAGGGTTAGGGGTAGGGTTAGGGTTAGGGCTAGGGTTAGGGTAAGGGTTAGTCGCAGGGGTATTGATAGGGTTAGGGGTACGGGTAGGGGTAGGTTTAGTATTAGGGATAGGATTAGGGTTAGGGTTAGGATGAGGTTTATTGTTAGGGCTAAGGATAGGGTTAGGGTTAGGGTTAGGGGTAAGAGTTAGGGGAAGGGTTTGGTTTAGGGTTAGGGTTAGGGTTAGTGGCAGGGGTATTGTTAGGGTAAGGGGTAGGGGTAGGGGTAGGGGTAGGTTTAGGATTAGGGATAGGATTAGGGTTAGGTTTAGGGTTATAGTTAGGGCTAGGGCTAGGGTTAGGGTTAGGGTTAGGGGTAAGGGTAGGGTTAGGGTTAGGTTTGGGTTAGGGTAAGAGTTATGGGTAGGGTTAGGGTTAGGATTAGGATTAGTGTTAGTGGCAGGGGTATTGTTAGGGTTAGGGGTAGGGGTAGGCGTAGGGGTAGGTTTAGGATTAGGGATAGGATTAGGGTTATTGTTAGGGTTTTTGTTAGGGTTAGGGGTAGGTTTAGGGGTAGGGGTAGGGGTAGGGTTATGTTTAGGGTTAGGGTTAGGGGTAGGGGTAGATTTAGGGTTACATTTAGGGGTAGGGGTAGGAGTAGGGTTAGGGTTAGGGTTAGGGGTAGGTTTAGGGTTAGGGTTAGGTATAGGGTTAGTGGTAGGGTTAAGGTTATGGCTAGGGGTAGGGTTAGGGTTAGGTTTAGGGGTAAGTATAGGGTTTTGGTTAGGGTTAGGTTAGGGTTAGGGTAAGAGTTAGGGGTAGGGGTAGGGTTAGGGTTAGGGTTAGCGCTAGTGCTAGGGTTACAGTTAGGGTTAGGGCTATGGCTATGGCTAGGGTTATGGTTAAGGTTAGGGTTAGGGCTAGGGCTAGGTTTAGGGTTAGGGTTAGGGATAGGTTTAGGGGTAGGGTTAGGGTTAGGGTTAGGGTTAGGGTTAGGGTTAGAGGTAGCGTTAGGAGTAGGGTTAGGGTTAGGGTTAGGGTTTGGGTTAGGGTTAGGGCTAGGGATAGGTTTAGGGTTAGGTGTAGCGTTAGGGGAAGAGTTAGGTTTAGGTGTAGGGTTAGGGTTAGAGTTAGTGTTAGGGTTATGGTTAGGGGTAGGGTTAGGGTTAGGCTTAGGTTTAGGGGTAGGGTTAGGGTTAGGGTTAGGGGTAAGGTTAGGATTAGAGTTAGGGTTAGGGTTAGGGTTAGGGTTAGGGTTAGCGCTAGTGCTAGGGTTACAGTTAGGGTTAGGTCTATGGCTAGGGCTAGGGTTATGGCTAAGGTTAGGGTTAGGGCTAGGGCTAGGTTTAGGGTTAGGGTTAGGGATAGGTTTAGGGGTAGGGTTAGGGTTAGGGTTTGGGTTTGGGTTACGGCTAGGTGTAGGTTTAGGGTTAGGGGTAGAGTTAGGGGAAGAGTTAGGTTTAGGTGTAGGGTTAGGGTTAGAGTTAGGGTTAGGGTTACGGTCAGGGGTAGGGTTAGGGTTAGGCTTAGGTTTAGGGGTAGGGTTAGGGTTAGGGTTAGGTTTAGAGTTAAGGGTAGGGTTAGGGTTAGGGTTTGGGTTAGAGTTAGGGGTAGGCTTAGGGTTAGGGTTAGGGTTAGGGATAGGGGTAGGGTTAGGGTTAGGGTTAGGGTTAGGGTTAGGGTTACAGTTAGGAGTATGGTTAGGTTTAGGGTTAGGGTTACGGTTAAGGGTAGGTTTAGTATTAGGGTTAGGGGTAGGGGTAGCTTTAGGTGTAGGGTTCGTGTTAGGGGTAGGGGTAGGGTTGGGGTTAGGGTGACGGTTAGGTTTAGGATTAGGCGTAGGAGTAGGGTTAGGGTTAGGGTTAGCGGTAGGGGTAGGGGTAGGGGTAGGGTTGGGTTAGGTTTAGTGTTAGGGCTAGCGCTAGTGTTATGGTTAGGTTTAGGACTAGGGCTTGGGCTAGGGTTAGGGGTAGACTTAGGGTTAGGGTTGGGTTAGAGTTAGGGATAGTGTTAGGGATAGGGTTAGGGTTAGGGTTAGGGTTAGGGCTAGGGTAGGGTTAGGGTTAGGGTTAGGGTTAGGATTAGGGTTAGGGTTAGGGGTAGGTTTAGGGTTAGGGGTAGGGGTAGGGGTAGGGGTAGGGGTAGGGTTATGGTTAGGGTTAGGGGTAGGGTTAAGGTTAGGGTTATGGTTAGGGTTAGGGGTAGGGTTAGGGGTAGGGTTAGGGGTAGGTGTAGGTTTGGGTTAGGGTTAGGGTTAGGTTTAGGGGTAGGGTTAGCGTTGGCTGCAGGGTTAGGGTTAGGGTTTGGGTGTCGGTTAGGTGTATTGTTAGGGTTAGGATTAGGGTTAGTGGTAGGGTTAGGGCTAGAGTTAGGGTTAGGGTTAGGGTTAGGGTTAGTGTTAGGGTTACAGTTAGGGGTAGGGGTAGGGTTAGGTGTAGGGTTGGGGTTAGGGGTAGGGTTAAGATTAGGGTTAGGGTTAGGGGTAGGGGTAGGGGTAGGGTTAGGGTTAGGGTTAGGGTTAGATTTGGGGTTAGGGTTAGGGTTAGGTTTAGGGGTAGGGTTAGCGTTGGCTGTAGGGATAGGGTTAGGGTTAGGGTTTCGGTTAGGGGAATAGTTAGGGTTAGAATTAGGGTTAGTGGTAGGGTTAGGGTTAGAGTTAGGGTTAGGGTTATGGTTAGGGGTAGGTTTAGGATTAGGGCTAGGGCTAGGGTTAGGGTTAGGGTTAGGGGTTTTGTTAGGGGTAGGGGTATGGTTAGGGGTAGGGGTAGGGGTAGGGATAGGGTTAGGGTTAGGGGTAGGGGTAGGGGTAGGGGTAGGTTTAGGCTTAGGGTTAGGGGTAGGGTTAGGGTTAGGGGTAGGGTTAGGGGTAGGGGTATGGGTAGGGTTAAGCTTAGGGTTATGGTTAGGGTTAGTTGTAGGGTTAGGTTTAGGGTTAGGTTTAGGGGTAGATTTGGGGTTAGGGTTAGGGTTAGGTTTAGGGGTAGGTTTAGTGTTGGCTGTAGGGATAGGGTTAGGTTTAGGGTGTCGGTTAGGGGTATTGTTAGGGTTAGGATTAGGGTTAGTGGTAGGGTTAGGGTTAGAGTTAGGGTTAGGGTTAGGGTTAGGGTTAGGGATAGTGTTAGGGTTAGAGTTAGGGGTAGGGGTAGGGTTAGGGTTAGAGTTAGGGTTAGGGGTATGATTAAGGTTAGGGTTAGTTTTAGGGTTAGGGTTAGGGGTAGGGGTAGGGTTAGGGTTAGGGTGAAGGGAAGATTTGGGGTTAGTGTTAGGGTTAGTTTTAGGGGTCGGGTTAGCGTTGGCTGTAGGGATAGGGTTAGGGTTAGTGTTTTGGTTAGGGGTATAGTTAGGGTTAGAATTAGTGTTAGTGGTAGGGTTAGGGTTAGAGTTAGGGTTAGGGTTACGGTTAGGGGTAGGTTTAGGATTAGGGCTAGGCTTAGGGGTAGGGTTAGGCTTAGGGTTAGTGTTAGGGTAAGAATTAGGGGTAGGGTTAGGGTTAGGGTTAGTGGCAGGGGTATTGTTAGGGTTAGGGGTAGGGGTAGGGTAGGTGTACGTTTAGGATTAGGGATAGGATTAGGGTTAGGGTTAGGGTTATTGTTAGGGCTAGGGCTAGGGTTAGGGTTAGGGTTAGGGGTAAGTATAGGGTTAGGGTTAGGGTTAGGTTAGGGTTAGGATAAGAGTTAGGGGTAGGGTTAGGGTTAGGGTTAGGGTTAGTGGCAGGGGTATTGTTAGGGTTAGGCGTAGGGATAGGCGTAGGGGTAGGTTTAGGATTAGGGATAGGATTAGGATTAGGGTGAGGGTTTTTGTTCGGGTTAGGTGTAGGGTTTGGGGTAGAGGTAGGGGTAGGGTTAGGGTTAGGGTTAGGGGTAGGGGTAGGGGTAGATTTAGGGTTACATTTATTGGTAGGGGTAGTGGTAGGGTTAGGGGTAGGGTTAGGGGTGGGTTTAGGGTTAGGGTTAGGGTTAGGGTTAGGGGTAGGGTTAGGGTTAGGGTTAGGGTTAGGGTTACCGTTAAGGGGTAGGGGTATGGTTAGGGTTAGGGTTAGGGTTACGGCTAGGGGTATTGTTAGGGTTAGGGTTATTGTTAGAGGTAGGGTTAGGATTAGAGTTAGGGTTAGGGTTACGGTTAAGGGTAGGGTTAGGGTTAGGATTAGGGTTAGGGTTAGGGTTAGGGTTAGGGTTAGCGTAAGGGGTAGGATTAGGGTTAGGTTTAGGGGTAGGTGTAGGGTAGCGGTGGGTGTGGGTTAGGGTTAGGGGTATGGTTAGGGTTAGGGGCAGGTGTAGAGGTAGAGGTAGGGTTAGGGTTAGGGTTAGCGGTCGGGGTAGGGGTAGGGGTAGGGTTAGGGTTAGGGTTAGGGTTAGGGTTAGGGGTAGGGTTAGGGGTAGGGTTAGGGTTAGGGGTAGGGTTAAGGTTAGGGTTAGGGTTAGGGTTAGGGGTTGGGTTAGGGTTAGGGATAGGGTTAGGGGTAGGGGTGGGTTTAGGGTTAGGGTTAGGGTTACTGTTAGGGGTATAGTTAGCGTTAGGGTTAGGCTTAGGGGTAGGGTTAGGGTTAGAGTTAGGGTTAGGGTTACGTGTAGGGGTGGGGTTAGGATTACGGTTAGGGTAAGGGTTAATGGCAGGGGTATTGTTTGGGTTAGGGGTAGGGGTAGGGGTAGGGGTAGGTTTAGGATTAGGGTTAGGGTTATTGTTAGGGCTAGGACTAGGGTTAGGGTTAGGGGTAGGGGTTAGGGTTAGGGGTAGGGGTAGGTTTAGGGGTAGGGGTAGGGTTAGCGGTAGGGATTGGGGTAGGTGTAGGGGTAGGTGTAGGTTTACGGTTAGGATAAGGGTTAGGGTTAGGGTTAGGGGTAGAGTTAGGGTTAGGGTTAGGCTTCGGGTTAGCGCTAGTGCTAGGGTTACAGTTAGGGTTAGGGCTATGGCTAGGGCTAGGGTTATGGTTAAGGTTAGGGTTAGGGTTAGGGCTAGGTTTAGGGTTAGGGTTAGGGATAGGTTTAGGGGTAGGGTTAGGGGTAGGGTTAGGGTTAGGGTTAGGGGTAGGGTTTGGGTTAGGGGTAGGGGTAGGGGTAGGGGTATGGGTAGGGTTAAGCTTTGGGTTATGGTTAGGGTTAGTTGTAGGGTTAGGTTTAGGGTTAGGGTTAGGGGTAGATTTGGGGTTAGGGTTAGGGTTTTGTTTAGGGGTAGGTTTAGCGTTGGCTGTAGGGATAGGGTTAGGGTTAGGGTGTCGGTTAGGGGTATTGTTAGGGTTAGGATTAGGGTTAGTGGTAGGGTTAGGGTTAGAGTTAGGGTTAGGGTTAGGGTTAGGGATAGTGTTAGGGTTAGAGTTAGGGGTAGGGGTAGGGTTAGGGTTAGAGTTAGGGTTAGGGGTAGGATTAAGGTTAGGGTTAGTTTTAGGGTTAGGGTTAGGGGTAGGGGTAGGGTTAGGGTTAGGGTTAAGGGAAGATTTGGGGTTAGTGTTAGGGTTAGGTTTAGGGGTAGGGTTAGCGTTGGCTGTAGGGATAGGGTTAGGGTTAGTGTTTTGGTTAGGGGTATAGTTAGGGTTAGAATTAGTGTTAGTGGTAGGGTTAGGGTTAGAGTTAGGGTTAGGGTTACGGTTAGGGGTAGGTTTAGGATTAGGGCTAGGCTTAGGGGTAGGGTTAGGCTTAGGGTTAGTGTTAGGGTAAGAATTAGGGGTAGGGTTAGGGTTAGGGTTAGTGGCAGGGGTATTGTTAGGGTTAGGCGTAGGGGTAGGGTAGGGGTACGTTTAGGATTAGGGATAGGATTAGGGTTAGGGTTAGGGTTATTGTTAGGGCTAGGGCTAGGGTTAGGGTTAGGGTTAGGGGTAAGTATAGGGTTAGGGTTAGGGTTAGGTTAGGGTTAGGGTAAGAGTTAGGGGTAGGGTTAGGGTTAGGGTTAGGGTTAGTGGCAGGGGTATTGTTAGGGTTAGGCGTAGGGATAGGCGTAGGGGTAGGTTTAGGATTAGGGATAGGATTAGGTTTAGGGTTAGGGTTTTTGTTCGGGTTAGGTGTAGGGTTTGGGGTAGAGGTAGGGGTAGGGTTATGGTTAGGGTTAGGGGTAGGGGTAGGGGTAGATTTAGGGTTACATTTATTGGTAGGGGTAGTGGTAGGGTTAGGAGTAGGGGTAGGGGTGGGTTTAGGGTTAGGGTTAGGGTTAGGGGTAGGGGTAGGGTTAGGGTTAGCGGTAGCGTTAGGGTTAGGGTTAGGGTTAGGCCTAGGTTAAGGTTAGGGTTAGGGTTAGGGGTTAGGGGTAGAGTTAGGGTTAGGGCTAGGGCTAGGGTTAGGGTTAGGGTTAGTGGTAGGTTTAGGGTTAGGGGTAGGGTTAGGGTTAGGGGTAGGGGTAGGGTTAGGGTTAGGGTTAGGGCTACGGCTAGGGCTAGGGTTAGGGTTAGGGTTAGGGTTAGGGGTACGGGTAGGGTTAGGGGTAGGAGTAGGGGTAGGGTTAATGGTAGGGGTAGGGTTAGGGTTAGAGTTAGGGCTAGGGCTAGGGTTAGGGTTAGGTTTAGGGGTTTTGTTAGGGGTAGGGGTATGGTTAGGAGTAGGGGTAGGGGTAGGGATAGGGTTAGGGGTAGGGGTAGGGGTAGGGGTAGGGGTAGGTTTAGGCTTAGGGTTAGGGGTAGGGTTAGGGTTAGGGGTAGGGGTAGGGGTAGGGGTATGGGTAGGGTTAAGCTTAGGGTTATGGTTAGGGTTAGTTGTAGGGTTAGGTTTAGGGTTAGGTTTAGGGGTAGATTTGGGGTTAGGGTTAGGGTTAGGTTTAGGGGTAGGTTTAGTGTTGGCTGTAGGGATAGGGTTAGGTTTAGGGTGTCGGTTAGGGGTATTGTTAGGGTTAGGATTAGGGTTAGTGGTAGGGTTAGGGTTAGAGTTAGGGTTAGGGTTAGGGTTAGGGTTAGGGATAGTGTTAGGGTTAGAGTTAGGGGTAGGGGTAGGGTTAGGGTTAGAGTTAGGGTTAGGGGTATGATTAAGGTTAGGGTTAGTTTTAGGGTTAGGGTTAGGGGTAGGGGTAGGGTTAGGGTTAGGGTGAAGGGAAGATTTGGGGTTAGTGTTAGGGTTAGTTTTAGGGGTAGGGTTAGCGTTGGCTGTAGGGATAGGGTTAGGGTTAGTGTTTTGGTTAGGGGTATAGTTAGGGTTAGAATTAGTGTTAGTGGTAGGGTTAGGGTTAGAGTTAGGGTTAGGGTTACGGTTAGGGGTAGGTTTAGGATTAGGGCTAGGCTTAGGGGTAGGGTTAGGCTTAGGGTTAGTGTTAGGGTAAGAATTAGGGGTAGGGTTAGGGTTAGGGTTAGTGGCAGGGGTATTGTTAGGGTTAGGGGTAGGGGTAGGGTAGGGGTACGTTTAGGATTAGGGATAGGATTAGGGTTAGGGTTAGGGTTATTGTTAGGGCTAGGGCTAGGGTTAGGGTTAGGGTTAGGGGTAAGTATAGGGTTAGGGTTAGGGTTAGGTTAGGGTTAGGGTAAGAGTTAGGGGTAGGGTTAGGGTTAGGGTTAGGGTTAGTGGCAGGGTTATTGTTAGGGTTAGGCGTAGGGATAGGCGTAGGGGTAGGTTTAGGATTAGGGATAGGATTAGGTTTAGGGTTAGGGTTTTTGTTCGGGTTAGGTGTAGGGTTTGGGGTAGAGGTAGGGGTAGGGTTATGGTTAGGGTAAGGGGTAGGGGTAGGGGTAGATTTAGGGTTACATTTATTGGTAGGGGTAGTGGTAGGGTTAGGGGTAGGGGTAGGGGTGGGTTTAGGGTTAGGGTTAGGGTTAGGGTTAGGGGTAGGGTTAGGGTTAGGTTTATTGTTAAGGCTAGGGCTAGGGTTAGGGTTAGGGTTAGGGTTAGGGTTACCGTTAAGGGGTAGGGGTATGGTTAGGGTTAGGGTTAGGGTTACGGCTAGGGGTATTGTTAGGGTTAGGGTTATTGTTAGAGGTAGGGTTAGGATTAGAGTTAGGGTTAGGGTTACGGTTAAGGGTAGGGTTAGGGTTAGGATTAGGGTTAGGGTTAGGGTTAGGGTTAGCGTAAGGGGTAGGATTAGGGTTAGGTTTAGGGGTAGGTGTAGGGTAGCGGTGGGTGTGGGTTAGGGTTAGGGGTATGGTTAGGGTTAGGGGCAGGTGTAGAGGTAGAGGTAGGGTTAGGGTTAGGGTTAGCGGTCGGGGTAGGGGTAGGGGTAGGGTTAGGGTTAGGGTTAGGGTTAGGGTTAGGGGTAGGGTTAGGGGTAGGGTTAGGGTTAGGGGTAGGGTTAAGGTTAGGGTTAGGTTTAGGGTTAGGGGTTGGGTTAGGGTTAGGGATAGGGTTAGGGGTAGGGGTGGGTTTAGGGTTAGGGTTAGGGTTACTGTTAGGGGTATAGTTAGCGTTAGGGTTAGGCTTAGGGGTAGGGTTAGGGTTAGAGTTAGGGTTAGGGTTACGTGTAGGGGTGGGGTTAGGATTACGGTTAGGGTAAGGGTTAATGGCAGGGGTATTGTTTGGGTTAGGGGTAGGGGTAGGGGTAGGTTTAGGATTAGGGTTAGGGTTATTGTTGGGGCTAGGACTAGGGTTAGGGTTAGGGGTAGGGGTTAGGGTTAGGGGTAGGGGTAGGTTTAGGGGTAGGGGTAGGGTTAGCGGTAGGGATTGGGGTAGGTGTAGGGGTAGGTGTAGGTTTACGGTTAGGATAAGGGTTAGGGTTAGGGTTAGGGGTAGAGTTAGGGTTAGGGTTAGGCTTCGGGTTAGCGCTAGTGCTAGGGTTACAGTTAGGGTTAGGGCTATGGCTAGGGCTAGGGTTATGGTTAAGGTTAGGGTTAGGGTTAGGGCTAGGTTTAGGGTTAGGGTTAGGGATAGGTTTAGGGGTAGGGTTAGGGGTAGGGTTAGGGTTAGGGTTAGGGGTAGGGTTTGGGTTAGGGGTAGGGGTAGGGGTAGGGGTATGGGTAGGGTTAAGCTTTGGGTTATGGTTAGGGTTAGTTGTAGGGTTAGGTTTAGGGTTAGGGTTAGGGGTAGATTTGGGGTTAGGGTTAGAGTTTTGTTTAGGGGTAGGTTTAGCGTTGGCTGTAGGGATAGGGTTAGGGTTAGGGTGTCGGTTAGGGGTATTGTTAGGGTTAGGATTAGGGTTAGTGGTAGGGTTAGGGTTAGAGTTAGGGTGAGGGTTAGGGTTAGGGATAGTGTTAGGGTTAGAGTTAGGGGTAGGGGTAGGGTTAGGGTTAGAGTTAGGGTTAGGGGTAGGATTAAGGTTAGGGTTAGTTTTAGGGTTAGGGTTAGGGGTAGGGGTAGGGGTAGGGTTAGGGTTAAGGGAAGATTTGGGGTTAGTGTTAGGGTTAGGTTTAGGGGTAGGGTTAGCGTTGGCTGTAGGGATAGGGTTAGGGTTAGTGTTTTGGTTAGGGGTATAGTTAGGGTTAGAATTAGTGTTAGTGGTAGGGTTAGGGTTAGAGTTAGGGTTAGGGTTACGGTTAGGGGTAGGTTTAGGATTAGGGCTAGGCTTAGGGGTAGGGTTAGGCTTAGGGTTAGTGTTAGGGTAAGAATTAGGGGTAGGGTTAGGGTTAGGGTTAGTGGCAGGGGTATTGTTAGGGTTAGGCGTAGGGGTAGGGTAGGGGTACGTTTAGGATTAGGGATAGGATTAGGGTTAGGGTTAGGGTTATTGTTAGGGCTAGGGCTAGGGTTAGGGTTAGGGTTAGGGGTAAGTATAGGGTTAGGGTTAGGGTTAGGTTAGGGTTAGGGTAAGAGTTAGGGGTAGGGTTAGGGTTAGGGTTAGGGTTAGTGGCAGGGGTATTGTTAGGGTTAGGCGTAGGGATAGGCGTAGGGGTAGGTTTAGGATTAGGGATAGGATTAGGTTTAGGGTTAGGGTTTTTGTTCGGGTTAGGTGTAGGGTTTGGGGTAGAGGTAGGGGTAGGGTTATGGTTAGGGTTAGGGGTAGGGGTAGGGGTAGATTTAGGGTTACATTTATTGGTAGGGGTAGTGGTAGGGTTAGGGGTAGGGGTAGGGGTGGGTTTAGGGTTAGGGTTAGGGTTAGGGTTAGGGGTAGGGTTAGGGTTAGGTTTATTGTTAAGGCTAGGGCTAGGGTTAGGGTTAGGGTTAGGGTTAGGGTTACCGTTAAGGGGTAGGGGTATGGTTAGGGTTAGGGTTAGGGTTACGGCTAGGGGTATTGTTAGGGTTAGGGTTATTGTTAGAGGTAGGGTTAGGATTAGAGTTAGGGTTAGGGTTACGGTTAAGGGTAGGGTTAGGGTTAGGATTAGGGTTAGGGCTAGGGTTAGGGTTAGGGTTAGCGTAAGGGGTAGGATTAGGGTTAGGTTTAGGGGTAGGTGTAGGGTAGCGGTGGGTGTGGGTTAGGGTTAGGGGTATGGTTAGGGTTAGGGGCAGGTGTAGAGGTAGAGGTAGGGTTAGGGTTAGGGTTAGCGGTCGGGGTAGGGGTAGGGGTAGGGTTAGGGTTAGGGTTAGGGTTAGGGTTAGGGGTAGGGTTAGGGGTAGGGTTAGGGTTAGGGGTAGGGTTAAGGTTAGGGTTAGGGTTAGGGTTAGGGGTTGGTTTAGGGTTAGGGATAGGGTTAGGGGTAGGGGTGGGTTTAGGGTTAGGGTTAGGGTTACTGTTAGGGGTATAGTTAGCGTTAGGGTTAGGCTTAGGGGTAGGGTTAGGGTTAGAGTTAGGGTTAGGGTTACGTGTAGGGGTGGGGTTAGGATTACGGTTAGGGTAAGGGTTAATGGCAGGGGTATTGTTTGGGTTAGGGGTAGGGGTAGGGGTAGGTTTAGGATTAGGGTTAGGGTTATTGTTAGGGCTAGGACTAGGGTTAGGGTTAGGGGTAGGGGTTAGGGTTAGGGGTAGGGGTAGGTTTAGGGGTAGGGGTAGGGTTAGCGGTAGGGATTGGGGTAGGTTTAGGGGTAGGTGTAGGTTTACGGTTAGGATAAGGGTTAGGGTTAGGGTTAGGGGTAGAGTTAGGGTTAGGGTTAGGCTTCGGGTTAGCGCTAGTGCTAGGGTTACAGTTAGGGTTAGGGCTATGGCTAGGGCTAGGGTTATGGTTAAGGTTAGGGTTAGGGTTAGGGCTAGGTTTAGGGTTAGGGTTAGGGATAGGTTTAGGGGTAGGGTTAGGGGTAGGGTTAGGGTTAGGGTTAGGGGTAGGGTTTGGGTTAGGGGTAGGGGTAGGGGTAGGGGTATGGGTAGGGTTAAGCTTTGGGTTATGGTTAGGGTTAGTTGTAGGGTTAGGTTTAGGGTTAGGGTTAGGGGTAGATTTGGGGTTAGGGTTAGGGTTTTGTTTAGGGGTAGGTTTAGCGTTGGCTGTAGGGATAGGGTTAGGGTTAGGGTGTCGGTTAGGGGTATTGTTAGGGTTAGGATTAGGGTTAGTGGTAGGGTTAGGGTTAGAGTTAGGGTGAGGGTTAGGGTTAGGGATAGTGTTAGGGTTAGAGTTAGGGGTAGGGGTAGGGTTAGGGTTAGAGTTAGGGTTAGGGGTAGGATTAAGGTTAGGGTTAGTTTTAGGGTTAGGGTTAGGGGTAGGGGTAGGGGTAGGGTTAGGGTTAAGGGAAGATTTGGGGTTAGTGTTAGGGTTAGGTTTAGGGGTAGGGTTAGCGTTGGCTGTAGGGATAGGGTTAGGGTTAGTGTTTTGGTTAGGGGTATAGTTAGGGTTAGAATTAGTGTTAGTGGTAGGGTTAGGGTTAGAGTTAGGGTTAGGGTTACGGTTAGGGGTAGGTTTAGGATTAGGGCTAGGCTTAGGGGTAGGGTTAGGCTTAGGGTTAGTGTTAGGGTAAGAATTAGGGGTAGGGTTAGGGTTAGGGTTAGTGGCAGGGGTATTGTTAGGGTTAGGCGTAGGGGTAGGGTAGGGGTACGTTTAGGATTAGGGATAGGATTAGGGTTAGGGTTAGGGTTATTGTTAGGGCTAGGGCTAGGGTTAGGGTTAGGGTTAGGGGTAAGTATAGGGTTAGGGTTAGGGTTAGGTTAGGGTTAGGGTAAGAGTTAGGGGTAGGGTTAGGGTTAGGGTTAGGGTTAGTGGCAGGGGTATTGTTAGGGTTAGGCGTAGGGATAGGCGTAGGGGTAGGTTTAGGATTAGGGATAGGATTAGGTTTAGGGTTAGGGTTTTTGTTCGGGTTAGGTGTAGGGTTTGGGGTAGAGGTAGGGGTAGGGTTATGGTTAGGGTTAGGGGTAGGGGTAGGGGTAGATTTAGGGTTACATTTATTGGTAGGGGTAGTGGTAGGGTTAGGGGTAGGGGTAGGGGTGGGTTTAGGGTTAGGGTTAGGGGTAGGGGTAGGGGTAGGGTTAGGGTTAGGGTTAGGGTTAGGGTTAGGGGTAGGGTTAGGGTTAGGTTTATTGTTAAGGCTAGGGCTAGGGTTAGGGTTAGGGTTAGGGTTAGGGTTACCGTTAAGGGGTAGGGGTATGTTTAGGGTTAGGGTTAGGGTTACGGCTAGGGGTATTGTTAGGGTTAGGGTTATTGTTAGAGGTAGGGTTAGGATTAGAGTTAGGGTTAGGGTTACGGTTAAGGGTAGGGTTAGGGTTAGGATTAGGGTTAGGGTTAGGGTTAGGGTTAGGGTTAGCGTAAGGGGTAGGATTAGGGTTAGGTTTAGGGGTAGGTGTAGGGTAGCAGTGGGTGTGGGTTAGGGTTAGGGGTATGGTTAGGGTTAGGGGCAGGTGTAGAGGTAGAGGTAGGGTTAGGGTTAGGGTTAGCGGTAGGGGTAGGGGTAGGGGTAGGGTTAGGGTTAGGGTTAGGGTTAGGGTTAGGGTTAGGGGTAGGGTTATGGTTAGTGGTAGGGTTAAGGTTAGGGTTAGGGTTAGAGTTAGGGGTTGGGTTAGGGTTAGGGATAGGGTTAGGGGTAGGGTTGGGTTTAGGGTTAGGGTTAGGGTTACTGTTAGGGGTATAGTTAGCGTTAGGGTTAGGCTTAGGAGTAGGGTTAGGGTTCGAGTTAGGGTTAGGGTTACGTGTAGGGGTGGGGTTAGGATTAGGGTTAGGGTAAGGGTTAATGGCAGGGGTATTGTTTGGGTTAGGGGTAGGGGTAGGGGTAGGGGTAGGTTTAGGATTAGGGTTAGGGTTATTGTTAGGGCTAGGGCTAGGTTTAGGGTTAGGGGTAGGGGTTAGGGTTAGGGGTAGGGGTAGGTTTAGGGGTAGGGGTAGGGTTAGCGGTAGGGATTGGGGTAGGTGTAGGGGTAGGTGTAGGTTTACGGTTAGGATAAGGGTTAGGGTTAGGGTTAGGGGTAGAGTTAGGGTTAGGATTAGGCTTCGGGTTAGCGCTAGTGCTAGGGTTACAGTTAGGGTTAGGGCTATGGCTAGGGCTAGGGTTATGGTTAAGGTTAGGGTTAGGGCTAGGGCTAGGTTTAGGGTTAGGGTTAGGGATAGGTTTAGGGGTAGGGTTAGGGGTAGGGTTAGGGTTAGGGTTAGGTCTAGGGGTAGGGGTAGGGATAGGGGTAGGGTTAGGGTTAGGTTTAGGGTTAGGGGTAGGGTTATTGTTGGGGTTGGGGTTAGGGTTAGGGGTAGGGTTAGGGTTAGGTTTAGGGTTAAGGCTAGGGCTAGGGTTAGGGTTAGGATTAGGGTTAGCGGTATGGGTAGGGGTAGGGGTAGGGGTAGGGTTAGGGTTACCGTTAGGGTTACGGTTAGGGGTATTGTTAGGGTTATTGTTAGGGGTAAGGTTAGGATTAGAGTTAGGGTTAGGGTTACGGTTAGCGGTAGGTTAGGGCTAGGATTAGGGTTAGGGGTAGGGTTAGGGTTAGGGTTAGCGTTAGCGTTAGTGGTAGGGGTAGGATTAGGGTTAGGTTTAGGGGTTGGTGTAGGGGTAGCGGTGGGTGTAGGGTTAGGGGTAGGTTTAGGGTTAGGGTTAGGGTTAGGGGTAGGGGTAGGGTTAAGGTTATGTCTAGGGCTAGGGTTAGGGTTAGGGTTAGGGGTAAGTATAGGGTTAGGGTTAGGGTTAGGTTAGGGTTAGGGTAAGAGTTAGGGGTAGGGGTAGGGTTAGGGTTAGGGTTAGGGTTAGCGCTAGTGCTAGGGTTACAGTTAGGGTTAGGTCTATGGCTAGGGCTAGGGTTATGGCTAAGGTTAGGGTTAGGGCTAGGGCTAGGTTTAGGGTTAGGGTTAGGGATAGGTTTAGGGGTAGGGTTAGGGTTAGGGTTTGGGTTTGGGTTACGGCTAGGGGTAGGTTTAGGGTTAGGGGTAGCTTTAGGGGAAGAGTTAGGTTTAGGTGTAGGGTTAGGGTTAGAGTTAGGGTTAGGGTTACGGTCAGGGGTAGGGTTAGGGTTAGGCTTATGTTTAGGGGTAGGGTTAGGATTAGGGTTAGGTTTAGAGTTAAGGGTAGGGTTAGGGTTAGGGTTTGGGTTAGAGTTAGGGGTAGGCTTAGGGTTAGGGTTAGGGTTAGGGATAGGGGTAGGGTTAGGGTTAGGGTTAGGGTTAGGGTTACAGTTAGGAGTATGGTTAGGTTTAGGGTTAGGGTTAGGGTTAAGGGTAGGTTTAGTGTTAGGGTTAGGGGTAGGGGTAGCTTTAGGTGTATAGTTCGGGTTAGGGGTAGGGGTAGGGTTGGGTTTAGGGTGACGGTTAGATTTAGGATTAGGCGTAGGAGTAGGGTTAGGGTTAGGGTTAGCGATAGGGGCAGGGGTAGGGGTAGGGTTGGGTTAGGTTTAGGGTTAGGGCTAGCGCTAGGGTTATGGTTAGGTTTAGGACTAGGGCTTGGGCTAGGGTTAGGGGTAGACTTAGGGTTAGGGTTGGGTTAGGGTTAGGAATAGTGTTAGGGGTACGGTTAGGGTTAGCGATAGGGTTATGGTTAGGGTTAGGGTTAGGGCTAGGGTAGGGTTAGGGTTAGGGTTAGGGTTAGGATTAGGGTTAGGGTTAGGGATAGGGTTAGGGTTAGGGCTAGGGCTAGGGTTAGGGTTAGGGTTAGGGGTAGGTTTAGGGTTAGGGGTAGGGGTAGGGTTAGGGGTAGGGGTAGGGTTAGTGTTAGGGTTAGGGGTAGGGTTAAGGTTAGGGTTATGGTTAGGGTTAGGGGTAGGGTTAGGGGTAGGGTTAGGGTTAGGTGTAGGTTTGGGATTAGTGTTAGGGTTAGGTTTAGGGGTAGGGTTAGCGTTGGCTGCAGGGTTAGGGTTAGGGTTTGGGTGTCGGTTAGGTGTATTGTTAGGGTTAGGATTAGGGTTAGTGGTAGGGTTAGGGCTAGAGTTAGGGTTAGGGTTAGGGTTAGGGATAGTGTTAGGGTTACAGTTAGGGGTAGGGGTAGGTTTAGGTGTAGGGTTAGGGTTAGGGGTAGGGTTAAGATTAGGGTTAGGGTTTGGGTTAGGGTTAGGGGTAGGGTTAGGGGTAGGGGTAGGGTTAGGGGTAGATTTGGGGTTAGGGTTAGGTTTAGGTTTAGGGGTAGGGTTAGCGTTGGCTGCAGGGATAGGGTTAGGGTTAGGGTTTCGGTTAGGGGTAAAGTTAGGGTTAGAATTAGGGTTAGTGGTAGGGTTAGGGTTAGAGTTATGGTTAGGGTTATGGTTAGGGGTAGGTTTAGGATTAGGGCTAGGGTTAGGGGTAGGGTTAGGGTTAGGGTTAGTGTTAGAGTAAGAGTTAGGGGTAGGGTTAGGGTTAGTGTTAGGGTTAGGGTTAGTGGCAGGGGTATTGTTAGGTTTAGGGGTAGGGGTAGGGGTAGGTTTAGGATTAGGGATAGGATTAGGGTTAGGTTTAGGGTTATAGTTAAGGCTAGGGCTAGGGTTAGGGTTAGGGTTAACGGTAAGGGTACGGTTAGGGTTAGGTAAGGGTTAGGGTAAGAGTTATGGGTAGGGTTAGGGTTAGGGTTAGGATTAGGGTTAGTGGCAGGGGTTTTGTTAGGGTTAGGGGTAGGGGTAGGCGTAGGGGTAGGTTTAGATTTAGGGATAGGGTTAGGGTTAGGGTTAGGGTTTTTGTTAGTGTTAGGGGTAGGGTTAGGGGTAGGGGTAGGTGTAGGGTTATGGTTAGGGTTAGGGGTAGGTGTAGGCGTAGATTTAGGGTTACATTTAGGGGTAGGGGTAGGTGTAGGGTTAGGGATAGGGTTAGGGGTAGGTTTAGGGTT